>JAFMOD010000334.1:721307-756725 GCA_019802435.1 Corydoras maculifer
GCTTTGTCTCCTAGGCAGCGCACTTATCGTTCCACCAATCAGAAAACGCTGCCGAGGTGACACAATTATTAATCGTTGGCCTCACCTGGGTTGAGCCTTTTATATATCCCCCTGCTCTTAACCCAGGCGAGGCCGCGTTTTGTTTGCCACGGTGGTGAGTCAGACATGTGCTCATGAGTTGTTTGCTCATGGTGTTTTTTCTTTCTGCTTCTCTTTTGCAGGATCCTGGTTGCCCAGTTATGGACACAGGTATCCCCCCGGGGATTCGTAGATCGATGGGGGTCCAAGTTGGTAACAACTTGGGGTAACTTGGACTACAAAGGGACAGGGGTTTTGTTTGTTTGTTTTTTTTCTATTCTCTTTTTTGGCAGTCAGGATCATCTGTTACGCAGTAAGCGCAAGCCCTTGTGTGGCGTACTTGCCAGTAAGTCGTACGTTCTGTTTAGGGATCGAGGATTAGATCAGGGTCCTAGACGTCGATGAGCTCCTCACCAGCAGGACTGACTCTTCTCAGCGGTCGCGCCCCCTGTTTCCTCACCCGGTTATCGCTCCAAATAGGAATTTTTTTTTTTCTCCTGTGCTGCCTGATATTAATAAAGTGAAGCCTCCTTGCTCTGCAACTGGGTGTCCAACCTTTTTCTTTTTATCTGCTCAGATTGTGACACATGTAGATGCATTTTGTCAGCAACGCAGGACGGCGCAAACCACAGATCTATGCTGATACTGTTTATTAAATAAAAAAGTAAAAAGATTTCTCCAAAAGAACAAAAGAAAAAACAATATACAAACTCTGAGCAGTGTGACTGTGAAGAAGACAATCGCAACGCTGCACGAACCAAAACAAACTGCCTAGCCCGAGATGAGGACGAGCGCCGAAGCAGACAATCACCGAAGAATCGAACGGAAGCAGAGGTAAATCCTGAAGGTACAAAACACGACAGGTGAGCGTTATCCAATGCAATGAAACAACCTGGAAACAATGCTTATAAAGAGAGTGTACCGGAAGTGAACGGAAACATAAAACAGGTGATCAAAATTCAGGTGATTGACAACGGCTAGATGGAACACATGACATATCCTCACCCAAGTGCACAACAGAGGGAGCAGGAGTGACACATTTACTTCTATTTGAGTAAAAAAATAATGCTTCAACTTTTACTTAAGGAATTATTTTACAATAACTAGTACTTTTACTTACGTAAAGACACTTAAGTACTGATTATACTGTTACAACCATTATTACTGCAGTATGCCTATTGTATTTAGTTTATATTTTATTTTACATTTATATCGCTTCTTCTGTATTTTATTTTACATCTTATATTCTGTATATTCCTATGTCTATATTTGTTGTTTATCTTGTGTAATGTGGAACAGTTAATGGTTGTCTTAAATTTCCCTCTTGGATCAATCATAAATGTGTGTATGTAATGTATGCATGTATGGTTTGATGGATGAATCTACTTATATAACAAAAAGCACACTCCCACCACAGCTGCATTATTGTGGGAATTAAAGAATGGTGGTGGCTGCCTTGGCAGCTGTCTTTAAAGTTCCTGCTGAAGTTTGAAACAGGCTCTGTGGCACCTGCAATTCCACAGTCTACACTTCTCACAGCAGGTGGAATTGTTGCGGCTGATCGCTGCTCCGGCTGCATGATTGCAAGTGTTTGAGCCTTTTCAGCAATGAGCTTTCCATGGCTACGTGGTATTGTGTCCTGGGTTTTGGCATGTTTGTTATTGTCTTTGGCGTGTGACATCGAGAAACAGGTGAATATACCAAACAAATGGCTTTATTGTGTGAACAAAGTGTTCTAATTTACTGAATACTGAGTTTTAACAACATTTAGTTTCATAACACAAACAAGAACGCAGTGTCAGCTTAGTTTCAAACTGTCCCTCCGGCCTGCCTCTGGCCTAAGTTTATAAGTTTATTATAGCCCCAGGATATCTTAGCTTCATTTACCATACTTAACTATGGACTTTAGGTTCTTCACATTTTTACACAAAATTCTTGTTTTATCTTTGCATGAATCAAATTTCTTATCAAAGTTTCAGCAGTTACAGGAGCTTGTGTTTGAATGGATATGGTTAAATGACAATGGAGACTTCCAAATAATCAGTTGACATAATTTTGTGACCAATTTCCACAAATAATGATCACAAATAATGATCAATTCAAATGTTATTCCTGCCACCAGGGAATGGTAACGAGCTAGAGAGTGTAGGGTAGCATGTTAAAAACATTAAGAAAGTCAACATGCAGATAATCAAAAACTACCTGTTAAATGCTGATTGTAAGTCCTGGGTTATTATGGTCACTATGCTACAGAAGGAATATTTAGTTTTTGTCACCATATTATATACAACTTTGAAGTTTGTATCCTCAGCATATAAATACTTTATTTATAAAGTATTATTTATTGAAGGATTGAAATGGAACTGTAAAGTCATTGTATTCCATGGACTCCTCCAGCATGGCAGGCCAAAACTCATTAACCTTCATCTCTGACTCCTCTGATCAAAAGAATTCTTAGAGACTTGTCCATTTTGCTTAACATCAATAGACATTTTTTAAGAAGTACATTTGCATTTATATTTAATGAAAATATTTTGGCTTTGTTTTGCTGTGTTGATTTCCTTTTGTTTTGTACAAACCTATATTTTACACTTATGCTCATTCAATATGTTGGTTGTTTAATTAGATTCTTCCAAGGTACATTACAAGCTAGTTGGGCCCTGATCAATTATCAGTAACTGTGCAGAGATTATTACTGTTACAATTTCACATGGTAGTCTGGAGACTTGGTAACCCTAAGTATTTTTTTCCACAACTCTCCAACATTGATCTTTGAGAATTTATTTATGTTTTGCCTTTTTGCATAGCAGATTTGCTGTACTGCCAGACTGTTAAAAGACTGGCAAATACCATTAAGTATTTTATTTTCACAGAGGGATTTTCAAAAGATTTAATGACTGAACAAAATCAGCTTATCTGTTATTTAACAGACACTGTCTCTTATCTCATTATCTTCACTTAATTCTTAATACTAGGGACTAAGGGTCACGTGGCAAGTTTCCATGTGCATGTAGGGGAAATTAAGATATAGAAAAAACTGTTTAGATTTCATTATTTTATATTTATTTTAGTTTATTAATTTTGTTAGCTTTTTCTCTCATTACTATATCTACTTAATTAAGTGCTGACATACTGTAAATTTCTCCAATGTGGGACTGATTTAAAGATTATTTCCTATGTCTTTCTTAGTGTATGAACTGGTATGATTTGAAAAGTCACATTTATGCTGCTTGAGTAGCTATGGTAAACCACTCTACCTTTTTTTTAACCGTATGTATTCCGCCACCTTGTTTGATGTGAGATTGGTTACTTATTTGTTGATTAAGTTTTTCTTAGTTATCTTCTAATACACCACAAGAGAATGTTGCCTATATTATTAAAATAAAAATACCCACTTTGTATTAATACTGGGCGGCATGGTGGCTTAGTGGTTAGCACATTCGCCTCTCAGCGCTAGGGATTCCCAGTTCGAATCCCCATCTGGGTGGAGTTTCCATGTTCTCCCCGTGTCTGCGTGGGTTTCCTCCGGATTCTCCGGTTTCCTCCCACAGTCCAAAAACATGGATCAAGTTAATTGAATTCTCAAAATTGCCCCATTTACAGTTTGTTTGTGTGAGTGAGTGTGTGCCCAGCGATGGATTGGCGCCCTGTCCTGGGTCTATCTGCCCAGCGCCCGAGACCCCCTGGATGGGCATGGGGAACCCCACCGCGATCCTAATAGAGGATAAGCGGCAGATAATGAATGAATGAATGTATTAATACTTGTTGCCCTTTAAATATAAAATTCTCTGGCAGTTAATAAAATACCTTCAAAGCAAAACACTGATTTATGAGCTAACTTTAAGGAATATATTTTAATAAATATTAAATATTAAATTAATATACAAATAAATGTATAAAATATACAAATAAAAAAAATATCTAAAGTTACAGAAGGAGAAATTGCCATTTTTTTACCTTGTATTTGCTGTAACATTATAAAAGTGTCAAGATTAAAAATAGGCTGCATTTAAAAATAATGTTTTGGCAAGTGCACCCCAGAGACATGCTGTTTGCATGGTATCATGTTAACGTGTTGATACAATCTATGTAGGAACAAGTGGCCATCACCAAGCTGACATCCCCCTTCCACACTGCCTCTGGCCACATTACTATTTCTTGAAGTGGAGTGCAGGATTAAACAGAGGTGAGGAGAGAGTATAGTGTGTATGTCTCCCTTATCTTTGATTTTTACCAAAGGGATTTTGTGCATACAGACCTATAAAGTTTGTTTACACCTTAGAAAATGATATTCCCAACCTTTCAAGATGTGATAAAAAAACATGGCATTTCCCCTGGTCTATTACTCTTACTTTAATTAATAATGTCACACACAGAGGGCCACATCGCGTGCAGTCGTGGCATACCGCTCACGCTGTGTGTTGTTTGAGCCTGATGTGGCCTGACATGTTACAGTAAAAGTACTTTATATAATCAATATTATATTCATATCCTTTGACATTAAGGGTCACTCAGGATACATAAAAAATCATGCAGTTTCAGAGGAAGCCTGTAGGAAAAAATAGGGAGAGTTAGCACAGTGCTACTCATGTTTTTGACATCAATGAAAACACAATAAACCCATCAAGCAAACTCTAAAACAAATAAGAGAATATATAGAAAAGATGGAGTAACAGATGAGAGGTTGTCTTCTCAAGGCCTAAAACATGCATGAATACAGGGAAACTACATCTGCTTTTTATACAGACAGGTCATTTCTACAAAGTCAAATATTCATTCATTCATTATCTCCCGCTTTATCCTCTATTAGGGTCGCGGTGGGGTTTCCCATGCCCATCCAGGGGAGAATGTCTCGGGCGCTGGGCAGATACACCCAGGACAGGGCGCCAATCCATCGCTGGGCACACACTCACTCACTCAAACACACTCTATATGGGGCAATTTTGAGAATTCAATTGACTTGATCCATGTTTTTGGACTGTGGGAGGAAACCGGAGAACCCGGAGGAAACCCACGCAGACACGGGAAGAACATGGAAACTCCACCCACAAAGTCAAATATACTCAACAAAAATATAGACAACACTATTGTTCTCTATAAGTTCCTTTGGATAAATGCGTCTGTTTTAGATAATTTGACAGTGCATCCAACCCTGCACATCCAGCACATTTTAGAGTTGTTAGAGACCACATTTTGAGACCTCAACAAAACTTGTCTTTTATTGTGGCCAGCCCAAGGCACATCCGTGCAATAAGCATGCTGTCTAATCAGCATCTTGATATGCAACATCTCTAAAGTGGTTATCTCGGCAAAGGAGAACTAACACACTAACACAGATTTAGACAAATTTGTAAACAATATTTGAGAATATTTGAAGTCCTTTTTGTGAAAAAAACTCCTAGATCTTCCACTTTACATTGTTTTTGTACTATAAGAGAAACCATATGTCCATAAAAACACACAAAAGAAACTGGGAAAACATGCTAAATGTACTCAGAAAAGGACTTGCTTATTCAGGACTTTCTGTATGTGATGAAAAAGTGATAACCATGTTACAGCTGTACAGCTCTTAATGCTAATATCAGGATGCAAAATAATAGGATCTGCTGTAAAATCAATACACATTAAAATATATGTAGATTAATGCATTAATTACAATGACATACATAACATTACTTACGTTACTTATATCACAGTATTTTTACTTATAAGGCTTGTTCATTTATTTATTGAAAAGCACTAGGAAGAGCATGCACATCTTACATTAACTGAAACATTATGCAGTTGTACAAGCTGTCTTGTTTAGTGTATAATGTCCAACTAAATGACTAAAGCTGGTGCAGTTTATTAGGTCAATGTAGGATTAAGATGTGTTGTGACAAGGATGCTAGTTTTTAAAGGTCAGGTGAAAGGGAGATTGGCAGCCTGACTTTACCCCATAGCTATCTTTTCCCTCTGTATACTCTCTCAAACAGTCTGTTTTCTGAGAATCAATGTAGATGTTAAATATAATGAAATTATTAATTACAATCAAAAGTAATTAATTAATTCATTATCTTCTTGTCCTACATTATGGTCAGAAGTGCATGCTCTTCTGAAGACTCTGCTACCTTCAAATCCGGTGATAAGGCGGCTCTAAGAACAGAAACTGCCAAACCGCAAAGCGCGCTGATGGAATCGGCACCCACAGTCTCTTCAAAAACACTAGTGACACATAACGCATGTGCCAGGACATCCAACAACTGCCTGTGACGGTGATGCCTCCCTTCCAGATGCGCTAAACAACTGCTATTCATAGTTTTAAATAGAACAACATGAGAGCAAGGTAGGCGGCACGGTGGCTTAGTGGTTAGCACGTTCGCCTCTCAGCAATAGGGATTCCCGGTTCGAATCCCCATCTGGGTGGAGTTTCCATGTTCTCCGCGTGTCTGCGTGGGTTTCCTCCGGGTTCTCCGATTTCCTCCCACAGTCTAAAAACAAGGAAAAAGTTAATTGAATTCTCAAAATTGTCCCATATAGAGTGTGTCTGTGTGAGTGAGTGTGTGCCCAGTGATGGATTGGCGCCCTGTCCTGGGTCTATCTGCCCAGCGCCCGAGACGTTCTCCCCTGGATGGGCATGGGGAACCCCACCGCGACCCTAATAGAGGACTAAGCGGGAGATAATGAATGAATGAATGAATGAATGAATGAGAGCAAGGTAGACCCCTGCTTCTTTCAATAACCAGGTGTTGTGCCTCTGGTCTAGACAGAGTCAACCTACAGAAAGTCGCGGGACCAGACTACATTTCTGGTAGAGTGCTCAGGGAATGTGCAGACCAGCTGTCACCGACATCTTCAACACCTCCCTGAGCTGTGCGACAACGCATCTCAGTGCATCCACCATCATACCCGTGCTGAAAAATCTTCAGTGTACTGCTTTAACGACTATCGTCCTATTGAACTGACACGAACTGAAATGCTTTGGGAGGCTTATCATAAGGCACATCAAGACCCTGCTGTCTCCTTCATTTGATCCTCTGCGGTTTGTTGATCCCCTACTGCTTGATGGATGACGACATATCCACCACCCTTCGGGTACACTCATCCTCCTGGACAATAAGTACACTTATGTTCAAATGCTGTTCATAGACTTTAACTCATAATTTCTCAGTACCACATCAGAAAACTGAACCTACTGGGCTTGCACACTTCGCTCTGTATCTGGATCCAGGACTTTCTGACTGGAAGACCACAGTCAGTCTGGATCAGCTGCAACAGATCTACCACAATGAGCAAGAGGGCCCCACAGGGCTGTGTGCTTAGTCCACTGCTGTTTACCTTGCTGACTTATGACTGTGCAACAATGCACAGCTTGAATAAAATCAAGTTTGCAGATGATAAGACTGTGGTGGTTCTTATCAGCAAGAACAACGAGTCAGCATACAGAGAGGAAGTTCAATGGGTAACCGTCTGGTGTAGAACCAACAACCTGTCTCTGTACACCCATCAGAAGATCTCACCTGGTCCCTTAACACCAGCACCATATCCAAGAATTTCAAGCTGTGTTTCTGCTTCCAGCGAAGGCTGTGGAAAGCACATCTCCCACCTCTCAAACTCACTTCAAGTAAGTACAAGTTCAAGTAATTTATTTATATAGTGCTCTTTACAATAGTACATTGTCACAAAGCAGCTTTACAGTGTTATAAGCCTTTGAACGCCCAAAGAGCAAGCTGAAGCGACCACATTCTACCGAGAAACCATCAAGAGCATCCTCTGCAGCTGCATTACTGCCTGATTTTGGAACTGCACAATATCGGATCACAACTGGATTGTAGGGGGTAGCTGAGAGATCATCTGTGTCTCTCTCCCCTTCATCACAGACATTTAAAGTACATGTTGCATCCGGAAAGCAACAAGCAATGTGGGCGATCACACCGTTATGTTCTAAGAAACTATTATATGTGTGGTAATGTGGCCTTATATTTTATGAGAGACACCCATTAATAGTGTTTAGAGTAAATGCTGCTCATGTAGAAGCTGAGTGATATAAAGCCAGTAAAAAGTTATTGAACTTGACTCAAGCCTTATTATTCGTTTGTATTAAAGACAAAAAACACAACACACATACCCCTAATACACTCTCTTTACCCTTCTATCATTTGGAAAAGGTACGAAAGCATCTGAGCCCGAGCACTCTAAGCAAAAGTTATTTTTCCATACTAAAGATGGACAACGTTGGTGCTAATTGCTAATATCTGTGAAAATACATTGTATACATATACATTTATTGACAAATTGCTGCTGGGGCGGTACGGTGGCCTAGTGGTTAGCACTTTTGCCTCTCAGCACTAAGGATTCCTGGTTCGAATCCCATTCTTGGTAGTTTCCAAGTTCTCCCCGTGTCCACGTGGGTTTCCTCCCACAGTCCAAAAACATGGATTAAGGTCAATTGAATTCTCCAAATTACCCTATATAAAGTGTGTTTGTGTGTCTGTGTGAGTGAGTGTGTGCACGGAGATAGATTGGCACCCTGTCCTGGGTGTACACTGTGTTCCAAATTATATTTTCTCAGATTTTCCAAAATTACCTATTTGAATTGCAGTCATTGTAATTTTCAGTCAGCAAATATTACAGTATAATTGAAAGGTTTTTGAACGAACTGCTAATGATAGCAGTATATTTAAAAAAATGAAACACTCAAAATGCATGTTTCAAATTATTATGCACAGCAGTTTTCAACCTTTTCATTTTTATAAAGAACAACAAAAAAAAAAGATCTTTTGTGAAATAAGCATTAGCAGGTTATTAAAAACTGAAATCAAACAGTTTTCAAGTCAAAACTTTATTCTAGGTGATGTTACATTTGAAGGGGCCGACAAGCTCTCTCCCCATGATTCCAGCACAACATTACTCCACCTCCACCTTGTTGGCGCCGTAACCTTGTTTGCATGGGGTGTCCATCGACCAGTCATCTACCTGGACCATTGAGCATTGCACAGCACTCATCGGTGAAAAAAAACAGTCTTCATGTATTGTTTGGCCCACTGGAGCCGGTTCTGCTTGTGTGCAGTGGATAGAGTAAGTCGACAGGATAGATGGCTTACGCATAACTGCAAACCTCTGAAGGACCCTGCATCTTGTTGTTCGGGTGATGTTGGAGGCACCAGTAGCTTCACAGTAGCTTTGTCTGCTGCTGTGACAAGGCATTTTTACAGCTGCTCTTTTAACCTGACATAATTGCCTGTTGGAAGGAGTCCTCAATTTTCCCTTATCAGCACGCACACATGTGTGCTCTGAATCTGCTATATACTTCTTGACTGTGTGATGATGTGTTTTGGCAATGTTGATTGTAGTCATGCCTTGACCTAAACACTCTACAATTTGTTGCTTCTCAGCATCCGACACATCTTTTTTTCTTTCCCATTTTGGCTGAAAATGTGGGCTGCTTAATAATGTGGGACAGCCTTCTTAAGTAGTCTTGCCTTTAATTGGACACACCTGCCAAACTAATTAGCACAGGTGTCTGCAATTGCTTTCAGTGATATAAAGAGCCCTGACATCACCATCAATAAGTTTAACTGACAAACAAAAAATTCTTACCTTATCACTCCTAAACACTTTTTGCATAATAATTTGAAACATAGTGTATTTGACCAGTGAAACGGTGCCCCATGGATGGGCAATAGGAACACCCCCCCCCCCCGACCCTAGTAGAGGATAAAGTGGAAGATATTGGATGGATGGACAAATTGCTGCTTTTAATATATTGTCTAGGTGGCACGTTGGCTAAGTATTTAGCACATTCACCTCTCAGCACTAGGGATCCAGGTTCAAATTTTTATCTGGTTGGCATTTCTATGTTCTTCTCGTGTCCGTGTGGGTTAACTCCCACAGTCGAAAAAAACAGGGATTCAAGGTAAATTGAATGCTCTAATTTTCCCCATATAGTGTGCATCTGTGTGAGTGAGTATGCGATAGATTGGTGCCCTGACCTGGGTGTATCTGCCCAGTGCCTGAACCCCGACCCTAGTAGCAGAGTAAGTGAAAAATAATGAATGACTATACTGTCTAAATCTATAACAAATATGTGCATCTTACAGCTCACTAGTATGCAATCAACGCGGTTCCCCTTTCTGTACTTAATGTTTATTGTCCTACATATTTTTTAATTGTTTTTGGATTTATCGTATTTTGTATTGCTCAACCCATGCGTGTAATTTATGTTGTATTGTTTACTGTTCTTATTAGCACCTTGTTCCTGGAGGAACATTGTTTTTTTTCACTGTGTAGTGTACATCACTGTATATGCTTGAATTGACAATTAAAAACCACTTGAGACTTAACTTTAACCTTAATCATGAAATCATTGGGTTTAATAGTAAATCAATAAAATTTAGACAGCTACATTTAGACTACAAAACATTTATCGTTGATGTGAAAATGCTTATTTAAGTTACAGCACTATACACAAAATATATTGAATATATTGCGAAAAAAAATGTAGAGAGGATTCATGCTGTATGTGTAAATACTAGTAGCATATTAATGCTTTTTCAACATCATATCTCTATCATGGTGTACTAAGTACTATGGTGTAGTACTCACTGTAGTACTATACTGTAGTACTGCTCCTGTTCCACCAAATTCCAAATGTGCTAAATTTAATTAGCATCTGGGGACTGTATAGGTTCTTTAAGTATAGTAATAGTATAGTAATAGTCATTATTATTGTTATACTAATAGTTAAGAAACCAGCTTGAAATGATGTAAGCTTTGGTAATTGGTAAGTTAGCTCACTTAAAATGGGCTCAAAATGATTAAAAAAAAAATCTCCTCAACAATCACATCACCACCAACAGTTGCTACAAGGCAGGGTGCATTTCATGCTTACCTTTTCTTTTTTTCCACTGTTCTCTAATTATCAAGACCCACATAGAAGTAACATAGAGCAGGAATTATTCATAAAGAAAAAAGAAATTAAAAAAACAAGGACAGACTAAAAGAAGAACTCAACAAAGGAAAACACAGCTACAAAGCTAAACACAATACAAAGTTAACACAATACAAACTAAATAATTAAACTGAGTATAACTGTCAACTAACAATCAAAACTAAATAATGTTTTGGGCCACCCCAAATGGAGGTGATAGGAGCATGCATAGAACTAAATTTCTATGGTCAGCAAACTGTGTAAAAGTAAACTAATGGAGCTGCAGAAGACACCACAGAGCGAGAGATCACAAATAAAACGATACAGCCCTTGCATAGAAACCAGAGGAAAACACGAACTAAAGACATGAAAGAACCATAAACAGAAAACAAGTACCCCCAAAGTAAAGACATGCGCCCAGACATATAAATCACCAAACTAATCCATGTGACAACCAAAAAACAAGGTGGGGATAATGAACATGATAAGTATGTGGCCCAGGTGAGGAAAATGCATTCAGATAATCCTACTGATAAAAAGGGATAGAGAATATTTAATTGCTCATTTGTATGTTCTTTACCTAATTAGGCATATTCTTCTAAATTATATAGTACTTCAATTACATTACTGAGCTCTAGTAACTGTATGTGGAAGGTGTCTAACTCTCAACAGTCAATCCTGGGTTTTGCAAACCTTATTGAACTCATTAGTTTGGAAGAGTGGTGCAGGTGTGAGTTTTTGCTTCCGGGTTCCCGTGGTTTTCAGCCGAGAGAATGAGAGCTGCTGTCTGCTAAATGTTCTAGAGGAGAAAATTAGCTAAAGATTGGCATTAAAACATGATTAGGTAAAGAGAGATCCCATGCATTTATAAGTTCAGTGTCGATTGGTAAAGTGAAGGAGACTATATGTATTTATTTTCACCGGGGAGCCGCTATAAGTCCCGGCATTGGCATGCTCTCATTCGAAACAAATAACAACTGTAAGGAGCATGTGTTTTATTCCTCTGATGCTAATTGTTAGTTTATTAACAAAGGCGGTAGTTAAACATTAAACAGACATTAGTTATCCAAAAGTTATGGGAGTGAACTTAGGTGAATAACGGGCTGATGTGATATTTGGATGTAAATTGTGCCTATTATTTTGTATTATTACTTTTATTATTGTTAATTTAAGTTGTAGAGTGTTATGGTCTGTCACGGAGGGGTGGTGCTCCCTGGGTAGCTCTGCCCCTTATCTAGTTGGTCTCCACGCCCCTGTATGCTTTGTTTATGTCCTGGTTCTTGATCACGTGTGTTTGTAAATCCCTGTCTTGCGTTTGTTGTGGTATGTCATGTTTTGTTATGGTCATGTGTTCTGTGTAGTTCCGGTTTGTTTTGGTCACATGGTGTGGGTTTGTCTTGTGTTCACGCCCCTGTAATTATGCACACCTGGTTCCCCGATCACTGTCCCTATTTAGGTAGCTCACTCTGGGCTAGATGGTCTTGGTTCGTGCACCTACCCTCGCTACGCCTCGTCCACTCTGGCCCACACCCCCTGTCTCCGGTTCTCGCCCTGTTCTCGCCTCGCCCTGCTTCGCCTCGTTCTGTTCTTGCCTCGTCCTGTTCGGCTCGCCCTGTTTCGCATCGCCCTGTTGCACCTCGTCCTGTTCGCGAAAATAAACTTTATTGTTGGCAACACATCCCCGCCCCCGACTACGTCGTTACGAGTAGTGGATCCACCTACTCCGACCGGTTCCTGGCGGAACCGTAACATTACCATCTAGCCCAGAGGGGAGTGAGCTACCTAAATAGGGACAGTGATCGGGGAGCCAGGTATGCATAATTACAGGGGCGTGAACACAAGACAAACCCACACCATGTGACCAAAACAAACCGGAATTACACAGAACATGTGACCATAACAAAACATGACATACCACAACAAACGCAAGACAGGGAATTACAAACACACGTGATCAAGAACCAGGACATAAACAAAGCATACAGGGGCGTGGAGACCAACTGGATAAGGGGCGGATCTACCCAGGGAGCACCACCCCTCCGTGACAGACCATAACATATACCCCCCCCCTCAATGGGTGCCTAAAAAGCTGGTAAAGGAACCTACCATAGAAACACTAAACAGGTAAGACACTAGGGGGCCCAGGACCCTGTGGGTGGACGGTCAGCACGACTGGGGTACAAGGTGGGCCGAGTTGCGTGCTGACGGTCCCATGGAGCCCAGAAGACCGCGGGGGCCCAATCAGGATGCCGAGACAGCGAGACTGTCTCCGGGCGCAACGGAGGAGCAGACGGGGTCGTTCCTGGGTACGACGGCAACGCAGGGGTCCTTTCAGGGCCCAGGGACGGCGAGGAACCCAATTCAGGGCGTCAGTAGGCTCTGGCGCTAAAGGGACAGCAGGGGGCAACTGACTCAGAGCAGGGGGCAACTGACTCGGCGCAGGGGGCAACTGACATGGTGCAGGGGGCAACTGACACGGCGCAGGGGTTCAACAAGTCCACTGGAACCTCGGGCCACTCCACCGGAACCTTGGGCCGCTCCACCGGAACCTCGGAAGCCTCGGGCCGCTCCACCGGAGCCTCGGGCCGCTCCACCGGAACCTCGGGCCGCTCCACCGGAGCCTGGGGCGCTCCACCGGAGCCTCGGGCCGTTCCACCGGACCCACGGGCCGCTCCACAAAGGACATGCGCCGCTCCACGAAACCCACGCGCCGCTCCTCAGGCACCCTGTCGAAATACATCGCCCATGAGGAAAACAGATCCGGTACCTGAAAAACGGAGTGCGTGGGCGCCCTCGCAGGTCCTTGAGCCGTAGGCGATGCGGGCAGAGAAGCGAGCACAGTCCTGAGTTGGGTGGAAAGCTTCCCGATAGTGCCTGCCAAATCCTCCTGGAGGCGGAAGAGATGATCGACGCGAGGGTCAGCCGGCCGTCCGGTGAAAGAAGAAGACGCCGGCTCCGCCTCACAGAAGACTCGATCCGAGGGATCCATGTTGGCTAGATGGTAATGTTACGGTTCCGCCAGGAACCGGTCGGAGTAGGTGGATCCGCTACTCGGAATGGGGATGTGTTGCCAACAATAAAGTTTATTTTCGCCACACATACAGTTAAACAGTCCTTCGGGACCCAAACATTGACATAACAGGATGAAAACCGGGCTGCGGAGCTGGGGTCTGACGTCACCACGTAGTCGGCGTCAGACGTCAGCGAGGTCGTGTTCCGATCCGCACAGGGCGGAGTGTGGGCAACGGGAGTAGGCGGTGAACTGTAACACAAAGACATAAACACAGACCACCAAGACGAGGCGAACAGGACGAGGTGCAACAGGGCGAGGCGAAACAGGGCGAGGCGAACAGGACGAGGTGAGAACAGGACGAGGCGAAGCAGGGCGAGGCGAAGCAGGGCGAGGCGAGAACAGGGCGAGAACCGGAGACAGGGGGTGTGGGCCAGAGTGGACGAGGCGTAGCGAGGGTAGGTGCACGAACCAAGACCATCTAGCCCAGAGTGACGGAAGTGAGCTACCTGAATAGGGACAGTGTTCGAGGAACCAGGTGTGCATAAATACAGGGGCGTGAACACAAGACAAACCCACACCATGTGACCAAAACAAACCAGAACTACACAGAACACGTGACCATAACAAAACATGACATACCACAACAAACGCAAGACAGGGATTTACAAACACACATGATCAAGAACCAGGACATAAACAAAGCATACAGGGGCGTGGAGACCAACTGGATAAGGGGCGGAGCTACCCAGGGAGCACCACCCCTCCGTGACAGACCATAACAGTAGAGCCTATTGTCATTATGAGGATCATTTTTAGTGCAGTTTTTTCTTACCAGAATGCCTATTATGTTTGAGGATATAATTAAGCACATTTTTAAATGCCTTTGAAAGCAGTTAATATCTGAAATTATTGTTTTTTTTTTATTTATATTTGAATTATTTGGTATATATATATATTGTATAATACAAAAATTTGTCATATAATAATATTATAATTGTCACTGAAACCCTGTTTATAGAAATAAAAAAAAAGAGATTTCATTACTTGAATGTTCTGCTCTTGCTAATTAATGTACAATTAAACTGAAAATCAGACTTGATATGATATGGTTGATGCTATATATATCATTTTGACAATTGTTTAAAGATGCATCTGAGCTAAGTATACGTACAGTGAAGGAAATAAGTATTTGATCCCCCACTAACTTTAAATGTTTTAACACAAAAAAATAAATGAAACATCTGATAATTTTATGCCAGCTTTATTTTAACAGTGCCACATATAATATTTACATTTCATTGAGGGAAATAAGTATTTGATCCCCTAGTAAAACCATGACTAATGTTGGCTCCCACAGACCACTGACACATTCTAATCACAGTGAAGTCGTTACCTGGATGAGAGACATCTGTCCCAAATTGTCACCTATATAAAAGGCCACCTGCCAACAGTCTCAGTGACACTCCAACATCTCTACCATGGGCAAGACTAAGGAGCTGTCTAAAGAAGTCAGGGACAAAATTGTTGACCTACACAAGGCTGGAATGGGCTACAAAGCCGTAAGTAAGAAGCTGGATGAAAAGGTGACAACTGTTGGTGCAATTATTCGGAAGTGGAAGAAGTATAATGTTAATCGACCCAGGCCTGGAGCTCCATGCAAGATATCACCTCATGGAGTCTCATTGATCATGAGAAAGGCTAAAAATCAGCCAAGAACTACATGGGAGGAGCTAAGTAATGATCTCAAGGCAGCTGGGAACACAGTTTCCAAAAAAAACATTGTTAATACACTGAGATGTAATGGTTTAAAATCCTGCAGTGCACACAAGGTTCCTTTGCTCAAGAAGGCTCACATCGAGGCCTGCCTCAAGTTTGCCAATGAACATATCAATGACACCAAGAGAGACTGGGAGAAGGTGCTGTGGTCAGATGAGACCAAAATTGAGCTCTTTGGCCTAAACTCAACTCGTCATGTTTGGAGGAAGAAAAATACAGAATATGACCCTAAGAATACCATCCCCACCGTCAAGCATGGTGGTGGAAGTATTATGTTTTTTGGGTGTTTTTCTTCTAAGGGCACAGGCTGTAACAGGTGCCTAGGGCACCTGTTCTATGTTAGTTAATTTACTTTTAATTACGTTATTTAGTTTGTTTAATTATCTCTTTCTGTTGATTGGTTGTGTTGTGCACGTGATTGGTTTTCATTTGTATTTATTTCCTTCTTTCCCTGTCCTCTGTGCACTTCGTGGTTTGAGTTATGTTCACTCGTCGGTTGCCTTTGTTTTGTGGTGTCTGTACACCTTTAATAAATTCCATTTCCCTGCTACCTGCGTGCCTGGCTCCCTTCAGCGCGTTAGAGCGCAACGGCTCTGCGCTTTCTATGCGCAGCTGCTTTAATATCTAGGTAGGCGAGTGTAACATCACGAAGTGCCAGTTACTTTGGGGAGTCCAGAGCCCAGGTAAGCTCATTTTAAAATTTTTCTTTGCGGGGGCCGTATAGCGTATAGCCTCGTACTCGCGGTGCCCTCCGCTATGCGCAGCCCGCCGTCCCGGAGCCGTAAGGACGGCTCCGACAATGTGATTTCGGAGTTTTACGACTCTGATGACGAGTTTATGTGGAGGTACGGGTATGAAGCGCTCCGTGCTGAGGATGGCCTCGATCTGGTCGAGGTCTCCGATGATGATGATGGCGGGCGAGTCATACCTGTATGGGCATATTTTGCCCATACGTACCCTCCTGAACTCTGAGGAGTTCTGGACGGATAGCCCAGTCCAGTTTGTAAAGCCCCCCGTCGTGAGATCCAGACGCGGTGCGCGCCTCCGGCGCGGAGCCAAGAAGCGGCGCGTGCGTTGCGCGGCTGCTGAGCTCAGCGCACCGGATCGCGCCGTGTCTGGATCGCGCTGCAAGGGGGCGGTACCGGAGTTACCGCTTGTGTCCGTTAATATGGAGGAGTGTGCCGGCAATGGGGTGAATCCGGGGCAGTCCGAGACAGAGCTTGCCCTGTTCTTTGGTGTAGCGGTGGGGGTGTACCTCTACTGTGTGCAGGATGGCGATCCCGAGGTGGAGGTCCACCCAGCGTGCGTGCCCGCCGAGGTCCACCCAGCGTGCGTGCCCGCCGAGGTCCACCCAGCGCACGCCGCCCAGTCCGTTGTCCAGGGGCCGCTCTCCGCCCAGTCCGTTGTCCAGGGGCCGCTCGCCGCCCAGCCCGAGGTCCAGGGGCCGCTCGCCGCCCAGCCCGAGGTCCAGGGGCCGTTTGCCGCCCAGCCCGAGGCCCAGGGGCCGCACGCCGCCCAGCTCGAGGCCCAGGGGCCGCACGCCGCCCAGTCAGTACACCAGTGGCACCCACCCACTCCGCACCCGCCGAGGGCGTCCGCCGGACCACGCAGCCAGAGGGCGTGGTCCACTCCACACCCGCCGAGGGCGCCCGCTGGACCACGCAGCCAGAGGGCGTGGTTCCCTCCTGGTCCGCCGAGGGCGTCCACCTCGAAATAAAGCCACAGGGCACATCCCACGCCTCATCCGCAGAGGGCGTCCACCGAACTGCACTGCCAGAGGGCGTGGTTCCCTCCTGATCCGCTGAGGGCACCCGCCGGACCACGCAGCCAGAGGGCGTGGTTCCCTCCTGATCCACCGAGGGCGTCCACCTCGACATAAAGCCAACTCTCTTTCTGTTGATTGGTTGTGTTGTGCACGTGATTGGTTTTCATTTCTATTTATTTCCTTCTTTCCCTGTCCTCGGTGCACTTCGTGGTTTGAGTTATGTTCACTCGTCGGTTGCCTTTGTTTTGTGGTGTCTCTACACCTTTAATAAAATCCATTTCCCTGCTACCTGCGTGCCTGGCTCCCTTCAGCACGTTAGAGCGCGACGGCTCTGCGCTTCCTATGCGCAGCTGCTTTAATCTCTAGGTAGGCGAGTGTAACACAGGCCAACTTCACCACATTGACGGGAAGATGAACGGGGCCATGTATCGCAAAATCCTGGGTGACAACCTCCTTGCCTCCGCATGGGCACTGAAAATGGGTCGTAGATGGGTCTTTCAGCACGACAATGACCCAAAACATACATCCAAGGAAACAATATGCTCCATAAGAAGCATATCAAGGTCATGGAATGGCCTAGCCAGTGTCCTGACCTGCAAACCTTATAAAAAACTATAAGAAAAGTCTGACTGCTGTGCTTGCCAACAAGGGTTTTGCCACCAAGTATTAAATGATGTTTTACTAGGGGATCAAATACTTATTTCCCTCAATGAAATGCTAGTTATTTTTTATTTCTCATTTCATGTATTTTTTTTCTGTTTTTCTTTTGATATTCTATGTGGCACTGTTAAAATAAAGCTGGTATAAAATTATGAGATTATTATCATTTTTTGTATTAAAACTTTTAAAGTCAGTGGGGGATCAAATACTTATTTCCTCCACTGTGACCTTGCTTATATGTCAGGTTTTTTGGAGGAACCGCAAAAAGGGTTTGAGGACCAAGACTTGATCTTGATTTTATGAGATGGTGAGCCAGGATCTATGAACCACTATGGATAAGGAGATTCAATCCATATCAAGTGCAGTCATACACATTTACATCACACACTAAGCATTGAATATCAGGTGCACCTGTGACAATAGTTTTTTCTTAAAATTTTGATGGGCCCAACATATTGTTTTTACCATTAGAATTGTTTACAAGTAATTAAGAGAAATGAGTGTGATTAACAAAAAAAAAACAAAAAAAACACAAACACAAAAAACCACAACAAAAAAAAAACATACCTAGTCTAATGCACAAAGCCAGGCTTGTGAGCACCTGACATTGTATGAGAAGGCCTTGTAAATTATTTTTCAATTTTGATGGGATTGAGTTTAGGGCTCTAAAAAGGCCATTAATTTTCTTTCACACCAAACTTGACCTGCAATATTTTGCTTTGTACACTCATGCTTTGAGGTTCAGTGTTATTCAAACATAAAATGGAACAGCCGATGAACATTCAGTGCTGTTGGGCTTTAAACCACTTAAAAGTAGATTTAAATCTTTAAATCTACTTTTAAACAACACACAAAAAAAATATCTGTATCTCTTATTCTCACCAGGATTGCATGACTGAGCTGCATTTGGACCACATTTTCCAGTTGACTTGCATTCTGCCACAAGTGATAATCCTTGCCTCAACTTCAAGCTGACATAAGGCAAACAGACAAGCCTAGGGTTTTCCCACGGCTCATGTATTTAGCCATATCAAAACAGACAATTTTAAAGATTGTAGGATCTAAACATGACCACATTTAATGTCAAATTAAATTTAATTAATGTCAAAACATTTAAAAGATATTTTCTATTTTATTTCTATTATTATGTTCAAGTGAAAATGAAATAATACAAATGTAATGTGAATCACAGCTAAGGAATATACATTCTTTTTAGAAACACAGCAAGCCCAGAATAGCCCTTACCAATTATAAGTTAATCAATAATAAGATCATTAAGTTATCAGTTACTGTTTGCAAACTCAATTTACAGAATTAGTTACAGAACTAAAATAAGGCACATTTTAATCCATCCATCCATCCATTCATCCATCCATTATCTTCCGCTTTATCCTATATTAAGGTGGCAGTGGGGGAGGGCAATTTGGAGAACTTGATTCAAGTTTTTGGACTGTGGGAGGAAACCGAAGAACCCAGAGGAAACTCACGCGTAAACGGAGAGAACATGGAAACTCCACCCAGATGGGGATTCGAACCAGGAATCCCTAGCGCTGAGAGGCCAACGTGCTAACCACTAAGCCACCGTGCTGCCCTTGGCACATTTAAATGTAAATCTAAAATGCAAACAAACTAAATTAAATATGTAGATGTAATATCTAAGAACGTTAACCCTGTATCCATGTACAGAGTTGAAAGATGTGCAGTATGACAAATTAGAAATGAGAATTTTTATTTAACTACAAAACTTGCATATGGATCCCTCCTAGGTTCCTGAATTTTAATTGTCACGGTAGTTTCTGGTTTAATTTGTTACGAATCTTACAAAATCCTTAAGGGCTTATCATGGCAGCACCAGCACGATGCACAAACACCTGAAACAAAAGCACTTGGGTGCTCTTCTGGATGATGGACTAACAGAAAAGATAAAGCCAACATAAGAGACATGCGCATAGATATTTGAGTAAATGTTTAGATTAGATTCTGGGGTTATTCTATGTCCTTGGTGCATAATGAGACGTCCTTTAACTCTTATTTTTGCTATATGTGTATGGAATGTCATATACATAACAAATATAGTTGTAATAAATAAGAAAATGCATAGTATAATTGAATACTTAATAAGATTCATTATTCATGAATAATATTTTTAAATTATAATTATTTTTGTCTTGCTCCCTGTATAAGGCAAAGCCAAGTTAATGAATTCCTGCAAAGCAAGGATTGCTCACCAAAATATGCTGCGGTTCTTGGCGAAAGTGTAATCAATATCATCGTGAAACACATGAGACCCTAAAACTCATGTCAATGTTAGACAATGAGAATTTTTTGTGCTATGTGTAGCAGGATGAGCTCTTACCTTGAGGAGGAGTTAGCAGCACTAAGTGGGTGGCCAATAAATGTGCCATTCCTTTCCCTTGTTACTCTCTCTCTCTCTCTTTGATCGCACCTGCATCTGGTCCTGGGTGGCTGCTTGTCTGTTTGCGCCAGTGTCGGTTTGATTCGGATCCCTGTTCATATTAACATCATTTTCAGATGTTTGTGACACTCTAGTGTGTGCCTTGCTACAGCGTGCTGTGTGTTCTAGGTTTTTCCGGCACTGTGACAGGTAAGACGCCACTGCCCTTTTCCTAAGTAATCATGTCGCTCAATCCATGCCGCTAGCAGATATATTTTCTATCTCTACAGTTTCAGTCTGTGCGCCTGGTTTGTATTATACAGTGGGTTTTAAACTACAGAATAATTTATTAGTGAAGAATCCCACTGTTTATCGCACGTTCTGCAGATTTAAAGAGGTAGGTCTGATTTTTCGAGCAGTTAACTTGCGTTTTCTTCAATTTGGAATTGAGTAATCATTAACTGCTGTTTTGTAGGTCCGTCTACGGTGGTCCATTCATCCGATCTCTGGCACTGGCGTGTTGACACTGTTGTTTTGTTTCGTGTTTTTTTGTTTTATTTTTTGGTTTGTTCTGGTTTCATCTAGGTTTTTTTTACATTTGTTATATTGTGCTGCGGGTTTGTCCAACCTTTTATTTAAATAGATATCGGTCAGGAGCGAGTTCTATGCGTACATCTGAGTATTTTATCAGGTTTTAGTATCAAAGAAAATGAATTCTGTTAATGTGATGCTAAAATATATTTTTATATAATAAAGATCACTGAACTGGAACCTGGGTCCAGTGTCAATAAAATTGACCTGTGTGCCTTTCTTTAGTAAATTTTCCAGATAAACTGGATGGCGTAGTCGTGTGACATTATTAATTCCAAGTACTAAGCTGTACCTGCCAACCAGCTAGCCCCTGTAATGCCAAATGGTTCAAACATTTCAACCAGGCTACATCTCTCTCTAAAAGAACATACTTCACTAAGATGATGCAAAAGAAGTATAAGGATGAATACCAGAATGTCCAACTTGCCAACTCTTTACCCAGTTCCATGAGCAGTTTAACAACAGACACAACTCTATGCAATGATAACCTATATATAAGGGTATATATAAGAACTAAATGATGACACATAATAGAATATATACCTGTGCTGAACGAGAAAAGACTAACACAGAAGGACAGAAATGATAATGAATCAAGGATGATGAAAACCGAAAAAGTCTATTAAGGAGCATGATATATGTACTTCTGACAGTACCTCCCTGCAAAAAAGCATGCTGAGGTGAAGTGCCTAAAAAGGAGGACTTGGGTCTTATGGCTTATGGCTTATGTCTTATTTTGAGACCTTAGAAAATATCTACTTATCTATTGTTGTCCATCTACATGGACAGCATCATGTGTGTGAGTCTGTGACAATGTTCCCAGTTTTCCATTTGGTCTGGTTCAAAGCTCTGGTCAGTGCTACAATAAATTGTTGACATGGATTAAGACAACATCTTTGGATAGGCTTAATGTGTAAAGGTCATTATTAAAGGTTTGAATGAATAAGTCAGGTCTGTCCTGGTAGCCTTGGGTCAGGCAGCTGTACATGTACAGTTGTAAGTGAAAAGAAATATGTATTTAACAGTTTTAACAACCAAGTGGCAGGCGAAACAGAGCTTTTGCTGTATATGACAGAATAACGTGTGGTCCGGAGAGCGGTTTTGAAGTGTTAAATATGGGTCTGGTACCAGGATGTTTTCTGTGTGGGTGACTAAATGTATATCCAGTAGGTCATGTGTCATGTGCCATCCTTTACCTTTAGATTTAAGGACTGGTAGAATGGGAATGTTCCAAGATGAGCCTCTAGGTTTCAAGATGACAGCTGATTGTAGTCCTTTCACAAAATCCTCAATGCCTTCATCTTTTTAGATCTCATTTTAGGGGGTACTGTTGTCTCCAGATTGGTATCTGTCCTGCTTTACACTTTTTGACTGTAACAGAGTTTCTGTTAACACAACCCACGTCATATTTATTTTTGGTCCATGGATGTTCTGGAACATGTTTGAGGTCATGTTCAGTCTGTTGGTGGTTTGTGTGATTTCAGCTGGATTGTTGTTCTAGCGGCGGCACGGTGGCTTAGTGGTTAGCATGTTCGCCTCTCAGCACTCGGTGGTTTCCATGTTCTCCCCGTGTCCGCGTGGGTTTCCTCCAGATTCTCCGGTTTCCTCCCACAGTCCAAAAACATGGATCAAGTCAATTAAGTTCTCCAAATTGCCCCATGTAGAGTGTGTTTGTGTGCGTGTCTGTGTGTGTGCCTAGCGATAGATTGGCGCCCTTATCTGCCCAGCGCCCGAAACATTCTCCCCTGGATGGGCATGGGGAACCCCCCTGCGGCCCTAATATAGGATAAAGCGGAAGATAATGAATGAAAGTTGTTCTAGCTGGCTTGTGCCAGTGCCTTGGAGCACAGTTTACCACATACTCCTGTCTGGTGATTGGAAAACAGTTGGTAGGGACATAGGCTGCCAGTGTCACAAATGCTCCCTTCTGCTACACCTGGTGGTGGTTCTATGGATGGTCTTGTGGAGATCGGTCTCGCTCCAGATCACTGGAATTCTGATTCCGGTTTCCGATTTTGGGTTACCCACTCCTTCCCTTTTATATTAGCCCTTCCTTCGTCCATGTTCTTCACGTTGGTTCTTGTTACCTGACTCTCCATTGTGTTATTCCCATATCAGGATTAAGCGCTCTGCAGTATCGTTTGCTCTCCATCTTGACGGCGTCGGCGACTGTCTTCATCGCGGGTTACGCTGTCATTCTAGAATAGAATAGAATAAAATAAAACTTTCTTGTCCATTAAATTTACATTAAATGAAAAATTGTCTTTGGCAGTCTGGCAAACAAATACATGTACAATACAATACATGTCTACTGGCATCTGGCCAGCTCACCTCCTTTTTGTGTTTGTGTTTTGTTTTTTGTTTCACTTTATTTATTTTGGAGGTCGCTTTTTGTGCATTAAATATTGTTTTTGCATTGAACGTTGGAGTACTTTTGTTTTGTTTACTACGCACGCACCGCATCCTTGACAGCAACCAATGCCAGCCTAATCCCACAGACCCGTCCCTTGCGCTTCGTGAGCAAGGATGTTTTTTGGAGAAGCTTCGGCAGGAGATTAGCGAGATTACTCGGGGTATTGAGTGCGCTTATGGATCAGCAAACCCGACTGAACGCCGGAAATTCTTCCAACACTTCCGCAGCCAGTGCGGCAGCCGGTACGTCATCCTTACCTCTTCCAGTGGCAGAACCAGAGCATTACAATGGAGATACAGAGGTATGTGATCTATTTCTTCTTCAATGCTCTCTTAACTTCGCCAAACCTCCCCCGGCTATGGATGACCAGAAGATTTCCTTCGTCATTTCTCGTTTACATGGACAGGTTAGTGCCTGGGGATCGGCTCTCTGGAATGCTCGCATAGCCAAATTGTGTAACTTCCAGCTATTTGTGGAACGTTTTTGTGTTTTTTTTACCCGCATAAGGGACGTGCGGTGGGGAATCTACTAATTGAACTTAAACAAGGTACCCGATCCGTTGCCGATCACGCACTGGAGTTTCAGACTCTTGCGGCTCATATCGGCTGGAATGAGCTGGCTATCCTGGTAGCTTACCGCTCGGGATTAAGGAAGGAGCTTTTTAAGGACGAGGGCATGTCCCTCTCCAAACTTATCACCACCATGATTCGTTTAGATCAGCTCTGGCAATCTAAAAAGGCTTTGCCCTCACTACCACGCACCACGGCCTCACCTGCCTCTTCCTCGTTTGATCTGGAGACCCCGATGCAGGTGGAATCTCGCTTATGTTTGGATTGTGGTGGAAGTTTGTTGGACCAATGTCCCACGTGTCCCTCCACTAGGGGTCATGGTTCGGTTACTAGGCTGAGAGCCATTACTTCTTCACAGGATTCTGTTGTGGTGAGCATGTTCCAATTTCAACAACCGTTTTTAATGCCTGTTAAGCTTACTTTCTTGAACAAATGTATTTCTACAATGACATTACTGGACTCTGGGGCTGAGGGTAATTTTCTGGATTCTTCATTTGCTGATAAGTGGGGTATTCCTAAAACTAAGCTTACACAGTCAATTCGGGTTAGTTCCGCTGATTGTCACCCTCTGCACCCTGGTACCATTTCTTATCACCTGTTGGTTAGTGCTCTTCACACAGAGGATCTTACATTTCTCCTTATTTCATCTCTTCCTTTCCCTCTCATTTTAGGGTTGCCTTGTCTTCAGCGGCACGACCCGGCCATCTTCTGGGCTTCTTGGGATATTACCAATCGGTCGGCATATTGTTTTTCTCACTGCCTTCATCCAGTCACCCAGGCCGCTCCCCAGGGACTGTACCCTTCCGGATCTCCCCAGTAGAGTTCCATCTGACTATTTGGATGTTGCTTAAGTATTTGGTTCCTCCACGTTTTCCACGCTTCCTCCTCACCGTGTTTCCGATTGTGCTATCGATCTTATTGAGGGGGTCAAATTACCTCGTGTCAGTCCCTATCCCTCAACTCAAGCTGAGAGCAAGGCTATGTTTGAGTATATCAAAGAATCCCTTCAACAGCGCATTATACGTCATTCTAAATCCCCGATGGCATCTGGATTTATTTTTTGTGCCTAAGAAGGATTTTTCGTTGAGGCCCTGTTGAGGCCCTGTATAGACTATTGGGCACTTAACCAGGCCACGCACTGCCTTTAGTTCCCTCAGCATTAGAACGGTTAAAAGGAGCTACTATTTTCTCTAAAATAGGCTAATCAAGAACTTGGAAAGTTTCTTCGCTAGGAACAATGCCTCGGATTGGGTGCATTTTCTTCCTTGGGCTGAGATCGCTCAGAACTCCCCCCTGTCATTCCGCCACCGAGTTGACCCCTTTTCAGTGCATGTTGGAATTATAACCGCCATTTGCGCTGTGGGATCCAGAACCCTCCAATTCCACAGTCGTTGATGCATGGTTTAAGCGGAGTGAGAGGATATGGGCGCAGGTTCATCAATGCGTTGACCACATCTTGCGGCGCAATAAGTCCTTCACGGATCATCATCGTAGTTAGGCCTTAGTTCATGCGCCTGATAGCTCAGATATTTTACTAAACTTATATATATATATATATCCTAAACCTATTGACAATTTTCATGCCAGTCATCCCGAGAAGTCTGCCCCCCTTGGGCGTGGTCGTCCACGTTGTCGAGGGTAAGTCTGTTTCCTCTACTCCTCTGTCTCACCCCCCTGAGAGGGGGGTACTGTCACAAATGCTCCCTCTAGCAGCACTTCTGCTAAACCTGGTGGTGGTTCTAGGGACGGTCTCGCACAGAATTGGTCTCACTCCAGGTCACCGGAATTCTGATTCCGGTTTCCGGTTTCCTCCCACTTCCTTCCCTTCTATATCAGCCCTTCCTTCGTCTGTGTTCGTCGCGTTGGTTCTTGTTACCTTACTCTCCATTGTGTTATTCCCGTTTCAGGATTAAGCGCTCTGCAGTATTTTTTTAACGTGGTCAACGCATTGATGAACCTGCGTCCATATCCTCTCACTCCGCTTAAACCATGCATCAACGTCTGTGGAATTGGAGGGTTCTGGATCCCACAGCGCAAATGGCAAGTTTGCTCTCCATCTTGACAGCGTTGGCGATCGTCTTCATCGCAGGTTACACTGTCATTCTACTGGTGTCTGGCCACACTTTATCACACACACACACTTTATCACTATATACACTCTGGGGCTTGTAGTTTCCAATGGACAACTCTAAAAGTGAAATGTGTCTCGCTGCTTCCATCCAGCGATGACTTTCACACATTACCAGTTTTTCTCCTTTTATTTTGGGTCGATATTTTCACAGAAGCACAAGGTAGAGGTTATTCAGCCACAAACCAAGAAAGGGCTTGGATCATTTTTGTGCTTAGTGGGCTGTTACTATAGGTTCATTCCCAGTTTTGCAACTCTAGCAGCTCCTCTAACGGACCTGACTAGAAAGTTGGGAGTGACTCATATTACCTGGGCAGTTTTGCTACAAGGAGATGGGTTGAACCAGAATCCGGTGGCTTACATCAGTTGCAAACTCTTTCCTAGAAAGACCAGATATGCCAAAGTGGACTTGTAGTGCTAAGACATAAAAAAGCGCTTAATACATTTTACTATTACTTGTTGGGCAGAACTATTGTGCTGGAAACTGACTATTGAGCCTTCTCTGTCTAGACCGAATAAAGGACTTAAAAGCCAAAATGACCTATAGGATTATAGTGCTGTAACCATAACGGTTCCAGATACGGTATCGGCCAGATACACAGAATGCAGTAGCGGATTTCTTATATCTCTGAGTCCTTGAAAGGGGGGGAAATGTGAAAAGAGTGAAGACACCGAATTTCACTGGTGAAGAGTTTTTTGCACTGACAAGTCCGACCTCTCTGGACATATCAGCGTTGAAATCTGAGCTGGTTCAGGCTGTCATAAGCGAAATGCAGTCAATCTTAAATCCATTTGATTTGAAAAAAAAAAATCCTTTGGTGGAAAGATCCAATCGTTCCCTGGCACCTAAACCTAAACCTGGTGGAACACAGCGCCCAGTCATCACGAGGCTCCACAACTACGAAAACTTTCCTTTTAGAGGGTCACAGTTAGTAACAGTGTACTCTCGGTTTTCCCGGATTTTACACTGAAAAATCGTGCACGGGTTCGTGCAGCTTTGAATGAGGCCTGTAAACAGCTTCGGGGCATTGAAGGAGTTAGATATGGGCTGTTTTATTCTGCACAGCTTCAGATTCCACACCATGGGAGGCACCACGACTTCAATTTTCCTGTCAAGGCTTTGAAGTTTATCACCACATTAAATAAGTGAAGTTTCTGGTGTTATGCACTGTGCTTCTCATGGGACAGATTAATAATGGTATTACATTTGTTGGCTTTTTGGTCTAATATGATTTAAAATCCACTTGAAATTTTCTAAATAAAATTGAGGATAAGCTGGGGCCTATTCTTTTAGCAGCTTTTGGAGAGTTGCTGGAGGTTGGGTCACTGCCACAGTCTATGACCAAGGCTTCTATATCCTTGTTACTGAAAATAGACAGGGACGCTGCATCCTGTGATTCTTACAGGCCCCAGTCTCTTCTAAATGCTGATGCTTAAATTTTAACTAAAGCTTTGGCTTTATGCTTGAAAGCGGTTCTCCCTAATATAATATCTTTAGCTTAAAATGGCTTTATTAAACAGTGACAGCTTTTTTTTAAACATACATATATTTCATAATGTTATTTTCACAAAAGGATCATCTCTTACTCTAGAGGTAGTTCAGATTCAGATTCAAGGAGGGCAAGATAGCTCAGTGGTTAGGGCGTTTTGGTTGTCAATCTAAAGGTTGGGGGTTCAAATCCCAGGTCCACTGAAGTTACCAATGTGGGTCCTTGAGCAAGACCCTTAACCCTCATTGCTCACCTTGTAAGTCGCTTTGAATAAAAACATTTGCTAAATAACCAAGGTAAATGTAAGGCCAAATCCTAGATAAAATTGTTATATTGTAGCGGCAATATGTGAGTGATGTTTGGCTCCGCCAATCAGAGTTTAGCAGCCAGCATATATGTGCATGTTCGGGCTTTTGTAGACAGTACAGTTTATGAGACCTACAGTGTTGCCCCAGCATCGGACGCTAAGATTGTTCGGGTGCTGGAGCTAGTAGGTCTAACTGTTGTAACGCTTGGTTCCAAACGAAACAGTAAACAGTGACATTGCACTATACCTTGTTGTGTGTATGATTCCCACACCTCCACCATCGCACGCAGCGCCGATACCAGCCGACATTCTCCGATATTCGGTGGCTAATGCAGGTAGTAAAGCGCGGGCGATAATAAAGCAAGAAACACGACAACTGGCGTCAGAAATCGGATGTTGAGATCGTCATCGCAGATTGTGGCAAGTGTTCAAACACATTATACGCTAAATAAGGAATATTTAAAATAAATAAAGTTCTGAGCGCTGACGCTAAATTAGCATCGGAAGCTAACAAGCTAACTACATAGCCACAGGGGCGTTACCGCGCCAAAGAAGCGAGATCACGTGATCAAAACATTATTTTCCTCAGTCAGTGTTCGAATACATATAAAAAATGGAAAATGAAGAAATCCTTCTCTCAGGGGCAGAAGTTTGTGCTGCTAACAATCTAGAACAACCACCAGCCTGGCTACAGATCTTGTTAGAGCAACAAACCAAACAGCTACAGCAAATGTTTTCCCCAGTATTAATTCAGACAGCTGTCAAAGATATTTAAACACCCTGGCTGAAGCAGCCTGATGGGAATGATCAGTCACATACTGTGTCAAGTTCATCACCTATCTTAATCAAACATGATAGGGAGGTGCTTTCCACCATTTCATCAAGCCTTCCCGATTGTTCCCCAGAATAAGAAGTGATCCGGCAGCACTCTCACACATCAGCCCCTGTAAGACAATGGAATGTGGACGAGTCTTTAGAGCCAGTGGTGCATAGACATTCTACTGACAGGAGAGGTGGTGGTCTGGCACCCATGGCAACAACATCTACAAACAGTGCCAACCCTCAGTTCCCAGTCCACAACAGAGATATGGGCATGCACTACGATAATAGCCATAATGGCAACCATGCAGCACCACGCTACTCCACATGCTGTGCCAGCTCAAAGGCCCTTGCAGCATTTGAAGAAAAGGACGACTGGGCTTCCTTCTTTATTCCCTTCGAAGGAATAGTTTAGAGACAAAATTGGACAAGTACTGACAGAGTGGATAGACTACATGAGAGGCTATATGGTTTCGTGTGCTCGCTGCCTGAGCACGTCAGAGAAGATTATGCCCTCCTAACAGAGCAGCTCGCACAAAGGTATGGCCATGCAATTCCACCAAACACAGCACACCGTCGTTTAAATGAACTACGACAACAGAAGGAATCTACAGCTGAGTTTGCGGAGGAGATTCGTTGACTGGTCACCTTAGCTTATCCAGGAGTGGATCTTCAACTGCAGGACCAACTGGCGGCTGACACGTTTCTTTAGGGCCTTTGCAACCAGTGAATCGCATATAAGGTAATGAACAAAGATCCACCCACACTGACGGCAGCCCAAAAATTGGTAGAAGCAGACGAACATTATTTTAAAGCAACACTTGGCCAAGAGCTAAGGGGAAAAGCCAGACGTATCTCCTAGGCAGATGAACACGCTGAAACAGAAAGGTCTAACTCACTCAATGCACAGGCATCACAAAGGACCACATATGCGACAGTGGACCAACTGAAGCTGCTGGTAGAGAAGGTGGAGAAACTTCAAGCTACTGTTGACATGTTAGCCCATAAAGTGTCAGCTGGAGAGGAACCTCCCCCACGTCCAGAAGCAAGGACAGAACAACAGCGTGGGAAAACTTTTGTGCACAAGATATTAGGTCCCAACCACCTGAACACTTTACGATCACAAAGCCCATCCACCATCAATAAAGGTGCATGTTTCCAGTGTGAAGAGTCTGGCCATGTTAAAAGGCAGTGTTCCCAGTGTCTCCTAGCCCAAAGCCGCAGGAAAACTAGAATCGGCCAGGTCCAGAGGCCAGGACTTGGCCGGTACTCCGAGCGGCCCTAATGATAGTATTATCCCAAATAAAAACAGACCCCTTAACCCATCTGTAGTCACAGTCGGCAGAGCCACCAGTGAAGGACCCGGTCTACAAATTCCCATCCAGGTAAATCATTTAACCATCATGTGCGTTGTCGATACAGGAGCTGAAGCCACCGTGATGTTCAGCGAAGTGTTTAAGCAGCTCAACTTAGAAAGCCAGCCAGAGAATAAGAGAGCCTGCTTGCGGAATGCAGAGTCTGGAAAGACAATGGGTGTATTCGATGGCTATAAAGTGACACTGAAGGTCGGCAGTAAAGAGTGGGACTGGATTGTGTACATAGCCCCCATTCAGGACCCTCTCCTCCTGGGACTGGACTTCATGATTAAAGCTAATGTGACCATACAAAGAGGGCCCAAAGTCTTCATTGAAGGCGAGCTCGTGCCCAGCTATGTTAGAAGTGGACCCGAGAGAGGCTATGTAATATCCCGGGTGTTGTTAACAAGACCACTCACCCTTCCTCCGCAGAGTGAGTGTGATACCTGGGTTTCGTAGAACACCCACATCCTGAGAGAACAGCGGTCCTGGAGCCAGTTGGCCTTGCTGATGGTGTTTCCTCGGGAAGTGTACTTGTGAACATGGAGCCAAAGGTGCCTGTCTGGCTATAGAATATATCTGCTGTTAGCACACACCTTGCCAAGGGCACTTGTCTGGGAATTCTCATCGAAACACTTCCCTTACCAGAGATGTGCCCCAAAGAATTCCGCAAGTTGTAGAAACAAGATCGAGATACCCTGAAGACTACAAAGAATTCCGGCCAAAGCAATCATCTTGGTGAAGAAATACTTTTACGACAGGTACGCCGATGCAATAAAAATAATAATGTTCTAGGTCTACCAACCCACCTACAAGAACTATTCACAGCAGCTGACAGTGGCCTCAGTAAAGAGCAAGAAGATAAGCTACTCTCCTACTACTTCTCTTAAAGTACCAGTCTGTGTTTGCTGCTGGTAACAGTGACCTAGGTCACTTTAACACGGTGACCCATCGCATTGACACCGGCAGTGCTCCGCACATCAGGCAAGCAACCCGCCGCACACCGCTTGGGTTCCAGGCGGAGGAAGAGGAACATCTCAGGTGTTGTAACCTTACATCTCAGAGTGGGCATCACCTGTGGTCCTGGTTAGAAAAAAAGACGGTGGGGTTAGATGGTGTATTGATTATCGAAAGCTCAATGAACTCACCCTGAAAGATGCTTACCCACTTCCTAACATCAAAGAATGCTTTGACACCTTGCAAGGTGCTACTGTGTTTTCCACCCTGGATCTACAAAGTGGATACTGGCAGATTAAAGTACACGAGCAGGACCATTGTAAGCCTTCGTTACCAAATGCCTTTATGAGTACACAAGGATGCCATTTGGCTTGTGCAACGCACCAAGCACTTTCCAGAGGGCTATGGAGGTGATGCTCCGGGGACTGCAGTGGCGAAACCTTCTTATTTACCTTGACGATGTAATTGTACTGGGAACAGACATCAATGACAGCATAAAAAACCTGGACGTGGTCTTCGAACGCATGAGTCAATATGGACTGAAGCTGAAGCCATCTAAATGCCATCTGCTAAAGGAGGAGGTTCTGTTCCTAGGCCACGTCATCAGCGGTGAGGGAATTCCTCCAAATCCCAGGCTAATCCAGGAGATCATCAACTGGGACTGCCCCACAAGCCTTTCAGAGCTTCAAGCTTTTCTGGGGTTATGTAACTACTACTGCCCGTTCGTTAAATCATTTTCCCAAATTTGTAGCCCACTGCACAAGCTCCAGAATAAAGGCACAGAGTTTCGCTGGGGGGAGGCCCAGGAGGCAGCTTTCGGTGAGCTAAAAAAATACCCTGACAACAGCTCCCATTCTCACCTACCCCACCTCTCAAGGCACTTTCATCTTAGACACAGATGCCTCGAATTGCAGCATAGGGGCAGTCCTTTCACAGTTTCAGCATGGGGAGTAAAAGGTTATAGCCTATGCCAGCACTCACCTGCAGAAAGCCAAAAGACGTTACTGCGTAACAAGACGTGAATTGCTTGCAGTGGTGAAATTTACAAGACAGTTCAGACACTACTTACTGGGCCGCAGATTTCTTATTCGAACTGAACAGCCTGTCCTGGCTGTTCTGTTTCAAACACCCAGAAGGGCAGCTGGCAGGGTGGTTGGAGGAGTTAGGCCAGTATGACTTTCCGATTGTGCATCGTCCCGGAGTGCAACACAGTAATGCAGATGCACTTATTCAGTTAGTGTAGAAGGTAGAAAAGCGCGGGCGATAATAAAGCAAGAAACACGACAATATTGTTCTCTTAAAGCCAGTGTTTTTACTAATTGGGTTCGGTCAGATTTTTTCCCTCTGTTTCATGGAACTAGGCAAGGTTGTCCCCCACCTGATCTTTTTTTTGCCCTTGCTGAATTCCATTGCAGTGAATTCTCTTGATTCATTCCAGGGAATTTCTTTCATATGCAAGGCAATTATTTATAAATAAACCCTAATAACACACGCATTTTTAGATTTTGCCTGTTTATAGAGGGATGCATGGCTAGTGAGGGGTGAAAATTATGGCTAATCATTAGAATTTTTTATTCTGAATATACATAATTATTTTTTTTCTAATACATATTATAATCACCATAACTATTGTGCTGTATGTCAATATTGGAATGGTGTAAATTACATTTACATTTAGCACTTACAAATGAGAGCAACACATGTCAGTAGTTATGAATATATATATATATATATATATATATATATATATATATATATATATATATATTATCAGGTGTTTTTAGAAGAGATGTGTTTTGTTTCTTAAAAATGCAAAGGGACCCCGCTTTTGCAGTGGTGAACACTACCTTAGCACCATGCTAAGAAGTAATCACACTGCAACATTCATCACTAAAGTGAAGTGGATGAGTTGGGATGTATTTTGAAAATGGTAGATTGAAGGTAAGGTGAAATTGTCCTGTAGGCCAGAGTCAGTGCCTTGTTCTGAATGCGAGCAGCTACAGGAAGCCAATAGAGAGAGATGAGTAATGTAAATGTAAAAAACACTGTATAAATAAAATTAAACAAATAAACATTCCATGTACAGTACTCATGCATCAGTCTTACAACTAAAAATTATCATTAAGATGAAAATGATTTCTCTTGTAAGCCTGGCTTATGTTGCAGCTGATACACGGTGGCTTAGTGGTTAGTACGTTCGCCTCTCAGCACTAGGGATTCCCAGTTCGAATCCCCATCTGGGTGGAGTTTCCATGTTCTCCCTGTGTCTGCGTGGGTTTCCTCCAGGTTCTCCGGTTTCCTCCCACTGTCCAAAAACATGGATCAAGTCAACTAAAAATTATCATTAAGATGAAAATGATTTCTCTTGTAAGCCTGGCTTATGTTGCAGCTGATACATTACCTCTGGTTGGGCGGCACGGTGGCTTAGTGGTTAGTATGTTCGCCTCTCAGCACTAGGGATTCCCAGTTCGAATCCCCATCTGGGTGGAGTTTCCATGTTCTCCCCGTGTCTGTGTGGGTTTCCTCCAGGTTCTCCGGTTTCCTCCCACTGTCCAAAAACATGGATCAAGTCAACGGAGCTCTCCAAATTGCCTCATATAGAGTGTGTATGCGTGCGTGTCTGTGTGAGTGAATGTGTGCCCAATGATAGATTGGCACCCTGTCCTGGATGTATCTGCCCAGCGCCTGAAATGTTCTCTCCTGGATGGGCATGGGGAACCCCACCGCGACCCTAATAGAGGATAAAGTGAAAGATAATGAATGAATGAATGAATGAATTACCTTTGGTTTATTTAATTTAAGTACACAAAAAATACAGAAACATACAAAAATACATCAAGAGATTATAAGTGTCAAGTCCAGCACAGGAAATCTGTGCATGAAAAGCACAAAGACACCAGGTAGCGCAAAAACAGGAATACTTATTTACAACAAGGCAATGAAAGTAACAATACTGATACACAATTTTTTGCCTGAAGGCAGCCTTACGCAGACTTAAATACATAAAGAAAGACACATAAGTGGATAGGTGCCTGCGAGGCTGTCCTTTAGTTTACAAAACGAAGACACTAAATAAAAGCAACAAACACAACAAAGTCTCTAATGCTGGGTTAAGAGACAGATATCCTACTCACGCTGGGGGAACACTTCGCCCTCACGCTGGCTCAACATACTCTCTAGACAAAGACTCTACATACTTAGACTTATTGCACACTCCATCAGACACACCACCAAAAACAAAAGTAGGAAAGCAATAGGATCAAGGAACAGTAAAAAAGCAACAGATGATTTAAAGGGATCTAAACTACAACTTCAAGGTAATCTTAACTCTTTTTCTACAATAGCATTTACAGGCAGAAAATTATGTTGTTACTAAAAACAATCAAAGAAGTCATCTCTTCCATACAAAATTATTCAAAATTCTCCAGATCAAATCATCCTTCAGGTAAAAAAAAGAAAAACATAGGCGCTGCCATAGAAAGGTTATAACAAACTAAAACTGACTTAAAAAAAACAATACCTCAGAGATCATAGGAAAGTCTGTTGGGCCCAATGTTTACAGCTTTATTTGGGGTAATTTCATTAGCCTCTGTTTCATCCTCGACAGCTAATTTCATGTTTTTTATCACTCTACTTGCCAGATGGTTAATAGTCATTAAATGGAAATCATCAATACCTCCCTAACACATATCATGGATTAGAAGAATTATTAATGTTGAAATTAGAAGAAAATAGATTTATTAGGAATGGTTCGTTAAGAAAATTCCTTGAGTTGAGGACTTTTTTTTTTACATTATATTACTAATCTAGATTATCCTTAACTGGCTGAAACTCTTCACTCATTCACCTTTCCCTTTTTCTCTGAATTTGTATTAAGCTTGTACATGTGGCATTGTACTTCAAATTATATGCTATTTTAAGGATGACTGACCCACTATTCCTGATTTATTCTAATTTTCATTCATTCATTATCTTCCGCTTATCCTCTATTAGGGTCGCGGTGGGGTTCCCCATGCCCATCCAGGGGAGAACGTCTCGGGCGCTGGGCAGATAGACCCAGGACAGGGCGCCAATCCATCGCTGGGCACACACTCACTCACACATACACACTCTAAATTGGGCAATTTTGAGAATTCAATTAACTTGATCCATGTTTTTGGACTGTGGGAAGAAACCGGAGAACCCGGAGGAAA
>JAFMOD010000334.1:764286-807930 GCA_019802435.1 Corydoras maculifer
ATTGGCAAATTTTCTGGGGCTTGGAACGAATTAATCCGGTTTCCATTATTTCCTATGGGGTTTTTTTGTTTCGGTTCTCGAACAATTTGGTTCTCGATCTACCTCCCGGAACGAATTATGTTCGAGAACCGAGGTATCTCTGTATATGACAATGCCCCAGCATCTGCACAGTAAATTGTTTAGACAGTTTACATTTTGGCAAGGTACACATGGACTGTCCCAAAATAGCGAACATTTTGTGGACTCTTGCCCTATTTGAAGACAAAATGCCCATAAAATAAGTGTTCTAACAAGAAAATAACCCAAAATAAACCAGTAAGTGCACGATATCTTGTTTACAGACAAACAATATTGTGGTAATGTAATGTAAGTTGTAATATTTACAGTTTGCCTAATTGCCTGAACAAAGGAGGCTGCTGACAATGTAGAAAGTTTTTTTTCAATGGGAAAAAGAAGCTATAACAAAATCAAAAATGCTTGGTTTTGGTAAGGCGACACTACATTGAGATTAACAAGCTCGAGTTGATTTTGAATTTTGACTTGAATTGATTTCAATGGCCTAGTTCAAGCAGTTGCACCCCATACCAAACCACATAAAACGTGGACCTTTAATGCGCTAAATAGCTTAGTTAAATAGTTAAAAGTTTCACTGACACAATTTGTACATAATTTTTTACATGTACATATTTCTTGCTTCATTAGTCTGGTCTAAAATTCAAAAAGCAAGTTACAAAACTATTTCTCCAATAGTAGCTGTAGGTAATTTGGGAAACCATTCTGTTAGAGACATTAACACACACACAAATGATTTAACTGACATGTTAGGCCTAACACACAAAGTAATTCCATAATCTTCATATGGAAAAATGGATTGATTGGCAGACCCTGTGACAGACGAACTTGTCTATGATGCTAGAGTTGCCACCTGCTGTTGCAATGCTGCTCAAACTCCTGCTTCACACAGCTACGCATTCACAGAGATGACGGAAAACATCAATAAATAAATAATCGAGACAAATAAATCCATAGAAACACTCATTTGACTGCTAAATGAAAGGCTTTGTGAAAGTAATGTGCTGTGGATGAATTTTGAATGTAAATTACGGTATTCTAACACATTCAGCTTTCCATCTTCAATTAGCTGCTGGTTCTACAGGCTCACAGCTGGACTTTTGTTCGTTGATGTTTTCCCCCTTCATTCACTCACTCACAATTTTCTTTCAAACTTTTTAGTTTAAGACGACATTAATTTAGGAAGCTGTGACATTTCGGCTGGTATTTCTCATTACTGCATCCAAACACTATGTGGGTACAGTTAAGTTTGTGCCTCTTTTTGCCCTTATTCATGTGCCTGTTTGACTACATCATCTTTTATATTTAAACTGTTACTCCAAATTTATTTGTGTCGTACTGTCAATTTTTTTTGCTCTGATATATTCACTTAATCCTGCTGTTTAATTCACTTACTGCTTTTCAAAAAGAAAGTTTAAATAGTTTAAACAATAGTAATGGAGAATAGATTATTATTATAAAGAATTATAATATTAACTGAAACTGAGGTATTTTTGTTAGTAAAAAATATTCTATAGCAAGAGTATCCAGACTGTTATAAAAAATATTAACATACTGTGCATATAAGTGATTGTATAACAAGTGATTGTGTAATAATTATTTAACTCGAATTATGTATTGCCAGGCCACTCCCACGACGTTTTTCATTTCAGGGTTTTTGGCTTTTTTGTCCCGTGGTTGGTTCCCTAGTTTGGTTAATCCCTAATTTGGTTTCAGTTTGTATTTAAATCTCCAGACCAGCATTATTTAATTCCCATCACGCATTACCCGTTCCTTGATTTTGTGTATCTTTCCCTTTAATAAACTCACGTATGCTTAACTTGTCACGTGACTCGCTACTAGGGGGGTAAGCGCAGCGCTAACAGAGGATGGACAGCACCATTTGTGACAGAATGCTGGTCTCGCTTACCCCCCTAGTGAAGTCCAGGATCTTTCAACTGGGCAAGCTTATCGCCCTTTGTTTGTTTCCTTGCCGTGTATACCATTAGCCCCGGCAGCAGGTTTTTTTTCTTTTGGCTGCAGCTTCCCCGCTGCGTAATCTCGGTGCTAGCCCCGCCAATAGCCGTTTTCTCTGGCTGCAGGTTTCCCGCTGCGTAATCTCGGCACTAGCCCCGCCAATAGTCGTTTTCTCTGGCTGCCGCTTCCCCGCTGCTTAATCTCGGCGCTAGCCCTGCCAGTAGATTTCCCTGCCTCTATGGTTGGACCCTTGAGGGTCATTGACTGCATCCCGAGATATGGGTAGATATCCCTTTCCTCTCCCTGTCCGGCTCCATGTGACAGGGTGTGGTTGAAGACCCTACCTTACATACAGCTGTCGCACGATGTTCGATTGTGTGGCTGGTCAGGAGCTGTCTGACAGGGAGAGGGTGCAGTATTATCTCTCCAGACTGCTGGAACCTGCATTTTGGTGAGCCGAGGACCTAGTTTCCTCCCAGCATGACTGCCTCACCTCAGCCCGTAGGTTTGAGGCAACCTTATTGGAGAAGTCCCCCCCCCTAGTTTCTCGTGCCGTGCCGCCAGTGATACGTCCCACGCCGGCAGCGATCCGTGCAGCGATTAGATCAGCGATCCGTGCCACGCCGGCAGCGATCCATGCAGCAGTCAGTTCAGCAACCCGTGCTGCACCGCCCGCGATCTCTGTCGCGCCGCAAGTGGTCCGGTTAGTGCAGCTCATTTCTCCTGAGCCTTGGTCCGTGCCCAGGGCACCTCCCCTGGGTCCCTCCTGCGACTCGGTAGATGAGAATTCTATTTTGTTTGGTTTTGCTGTGGTTCTGGCTGTTTTTCGGCATCCAGGAGGCTGAGGGGGAGGAGGCCAGGAGTGGGGGCAAAACTTCCAGCCTGGTTCAAGAGGTCCCTGCCATAGAGCCTATGGTTGAACAGCAGTCTTTCGTGCCGGGGGAACAGTTGCCCTCCACCGGTCAGGATGAGCAGTTCTCTGTTCGGGACATGCTGCTTCATGCCAGAAACAGCTCAGCTTCCGTCTCTGCTGAAGACAGTCCAGTGTCCGGGTGGGTCAGAGACAACCCTGCGTTCAAGTGTGCCTGAGACAACCCTGCATCTGCCCAGACAGCCCGGCATTCACGTCCTCTCAGGTTTCCCCTGCGGTCGCGCCATCTCAGGTTCCTCCTGCGGTCGCGTCCTCTCAGGTTTCCCCAGGGCCCACTGTAGTCCCTCCAGCGCCAGAGCCCGCTGTAGTCCCTCCAGCGCCAGAGCCCGCTGTAGTACCTCCAGCGCCTTCGCGCCCTTAAAAAGGCCCAGCGCTTTCGTGTCCTCAAAAGGCAGCCACTCCACCACCTTTGCGTCCTCAAAAGGCCGCTGCTCTGCCGCCTTCGCGCCATCAAAAGGCTGCCGCTCCGTTGCCTTCGCGGTTGTTCGTGGTTCTCTACCAACCGCTGGACCACAGGTACACTCTTCGGCCTACTTTATATTCCACAGGATCCCTCGGATCCGGGGCCCCCGTTTTCCTCTCCGCTCTTTGTCATCTGCTCCTCCTATGTCGCTCAATTTTTTTTTTTTTTTTTGGGGGGGGGAGTAATGTAAGGAGTGTTCACCTGTTTTCATTTTCATTTAATTACTTTTGTTTAGTGTTTTTTATTCAGTTCATTAATTTGTTATTTTCATTGGTTGCGTTTGGTTTCTCACGTGGTCTGGGTTATGTTTATATGCTTTCTGTTTCCATTCCGTCAGCAGACTTTCGAGTCACGCAGTGTCCGAGTCCTCTGTTAATTTGCACCAATTCAGAGATTCAATAAATAGCGACTCGCTTACCTGCACCTGTAAATTTCCATGATAAGGGGGGAGAGAAACCGATGATCTTCTCAGCCGTCTTCACTACCCGCTGCAGGGACATTGGGTCCGATGCTGTGCAGTTCCCAAACCAGGCAATGATGCTGCTCAGAATACGTGTCAGCTCCAGTACCACCACGCTGAGCATGGGGCCTCCCCAGGGCTGCGTGCTCAGTCCACTGCTGTTCACTCTGCTGACTTATGACTGTGCAGCAATGCACAGCTCGAACCACATCCTCAAGTTCTCATGGGTCTCATCAGCAAGAACAATGAGACAGTGTACAGAGAATAAGTACAACGGCTAATGGACTGGTGCACAACCAACAACCTGTCTCTGAACATAGACAAGACCACAAAGATGGTTGTTGACTTCAGGAGGACAATGCGTGATCACTTTCCATCATGGCCACTCTACATCCACGGCTCCGAAGTGCTCCAAGGTTTGAACCAGGCTGTGAAGAACCTGCTGGTCCTCTTTCTGCGCTTCCAGCAACAGGTGTAGTTGGTTCTGCTGATGTTACTACTGGTTAATTTTATATAGGCATCGTGTGATTGGACAATTCACAAATTGACTCATTAACTTAGGTGCGGTTCATTAGTTCGACCATTGACGTTTGCAGACTGAAGCAGCATCAAAATAAAAGAAAATTCAGTTCTGTCTTTACAAAAAATTACAAAGTGTTCACAGGAAGAAAAAAAAAAAAGGATAAAGAAGCTTGGATCAGATCGTCCCAATTTACAAATACAGCAGCAGGCAAGTGATCGAAACTATAGGCTGAATGCATTGGCCATGTTGTCATTAGAGAAAACACTAGTCACAGAGATGACTGACTTTAACAGGAATGTTATTGAGAAATTTGCAGGCCAGAAAGAAAGAAGCACAAAATTCATGTTTAAATAAAGCTATTTTTGAAGATTTGTTTTTTGTTTGTTTTTAATTTTTTGTTTGTTTGCGCCCCCTCAATTCTTTTGTAGCACCAGCCGCCACTGGACCAGAGACATTTTTCACTGCACGCTTCCTGGTTCTTGAGGTGTGCAAATCCAGTACTGTGGCTAGCTTTACGTCAATGATTCTCTCAGCAGATTTGATGATGCACTGTAGCCTTTGGATGTAACATTTAGTGGCTGAACTCCCCCCACTCTGTGATGGATGCAGTAAGGACAGATTCAATGTTGGCCGTGTAGAATTGCACCATTAGCTCCTGGGGCAGGTCAAACTTCTTCAGCTCTCACTTTGCTGAGCTCTTTTTATGATAGTTCTGATGTTACAGTCCCATTTTAGGTTCCTGGTGATTGTTGTGGCAAGAAATTTATTGGCGTCCACCTCCATCATAGTTCTGTCAAGAATTGGTGAGTGCTGGAAGGGTTGGAGCGGGGGGGCTTCTCCTGAAGTCCATTCTCATCTCCACCATTTTGAGCCTGGTGGCGTTAAGCACCAGGTTGTTGAATAAGCCTAGGTCTGTTGCTGTCTTTAATGATCTAATGATCACTAATGGTCAAAAATGATCTTTAAAAGTAATTTTAAAAATATACTTATTTACTCTATCATTTGATTAATCTTGTAGTGTGGAACTTAAGTTTGTTGAGTTGGTGATTTTAAATATTCAGTGTGGGCATTTACCTGTTTACCCAGGTCATCATTAGTAGAGAGTTGCAATGCGGCTCTTCACTGACTAGGTTAATGGTTCTTAATTCGTGGTACATGTACCACTGTCGCAAAGTAGAACAATGTGGTATTCCAGTATCCAGTGGTATGGATATACAAATACAAAATTTCATAATATATTTTACAAACTGTTTATTGTAATTTGGCCACTAGATGGAGGTATTTAATTGGTCAGTGTTTAATATGGTCAGTGTTTATTTTAAAAAACAGACTAGATTACATCACAAAAATCCAGTTTATCAGTAATTTTGCTTTCAATAAACAAATTTATTCCCCCTCCCACCATGGGGGGCATTTTGGGTTCTGGGTAGATACAACCAGGACAGGGCGCCAATCTATCATTGGGCACACACTCACACACTATATGGGACAATTTTCAGCATTCAATATACGTTGATCCATGTTTTTGGACTGTGGGAGGAAACCAGAGAACCAGGAGGAAACCCACGTGGACACGGGGAGAACATGGAAACATGTGCTATCATAAAATGTGCTTAACCTTAAACTTTGGAATAAGTAAGTACAGGAAAGTTTAAAGAGGAAGGGATTTGTAAAAAAGTACTGGGATTTTTAGAAAAATGAAGGAAGAACACAGGAGATGGCATAAAGCAAAGCAAGAAGTGGTGAAACATAAAGGGCTTCTAAGTGGTTGGACACTCAAAAAATTACAACCTGAAGGTCCAAGGTTTGATTCCTAGTCTCACCAAGTACTATGGCTAAAGTGCCCTAGGGCAGGGCACCTAAACCTAATTGTTCTTTGCGCTATATACAAGGCTGCCCATTATTGGGCACATGTGCTTACTTCACCTGTGTGTGTGTTGCAAGGATAGGTTATATGTAGAGGACAAACTCCTCTGTGTGTACACAAAATAGATCACGTTATCACTTTATGGTTGGAATGATAAAGATGCAGCTATGTGTTGTCAAATGAGGAGAATGTACTGAGAAGATGAAAAGTATTTTGATGAGCTAATGAATGTAGAAAATTAGAGATAGAAAATTAAATAATGTAGAGATGCAGAGTGAATCAGGTAGTGCCTCAAAGTAGCAAGAGATAAATGAGTGTAGTATTATAGAGAATAAAGACTGAAAAGTCTGATTTTCATAGTCCAGTTAACATACCAGTAGAGGCTTGGAAATCTTCAGAAGAAATTGGAAATTGAGTTATTACCTAGAATTTTTTTAACAAATTGAAAATTAACAAAATGAACCTGAGTGGAGAAGTGTAATTGTTCTGACTTTTAATATTAAGGGTAATATGCAGTGCTGCAGTAACTACAGAGAAATAAAGTTGATTAGCAACACTTTAAAGATCTGTGAAAAGTCAATGCTAGTTTTGGAAAAGAGCTGAAGTTCTAACCATTTGTGTCAAGCAGCTGCTGGTGAACCCTTTATGTGAGCTTACACGGAAGTGCACTAATTGCCTGCAGCTGCTTTCATTTTCGGAAGGAATATTTAAGAAGCATGTTTTGCTACAATTGGGCCAAATTATTGTGTTGTGTTTCTGCACGCATAGTGAGCATTCATCCTTTTATTAGTGTACCACAGGTTCCAACCATCAGCCTGTACATCGATTTTCTGTTTCGTCTAAGCCTTGTAACTGCTTCTTTGTGAGTTTTATCCGCTGTGTTTCCACCTATTCTTCATTTAAATCCCACTACAGACTATGCATCCCCTTTAGTACGCTACTGAATACCAGAAGGAGCTGCCCTGACTGTTTGTAAATAAAATAAAGAAAAAGATTTCGATAGGGTGCTAAAACGGAGCTGTGTTTTTTGTATGAAAAAAACAGAAGTGACAAAAATGTAGGTGAGGTTGGTGCAGGATATGTATAAGGACAATGTGACAGCTGTAATTTGTGCAGGAAGAAATGTGGATGGGTTAAATTGGAGGTGGAGGAATGCAGTAAAGAGGTGAAAAAGAAAAACATACACTGATACACGTCAAACAAACTCACACGTGATGTGACACGTGCCACAATTATGTCCCAGGAACAGAAAAAACCTGCAAACTCCATTAAAATAAAACAAATTACACAAAATCTCAGAAAAAAATTTCTGAATTATTGGGTAACTGAAACTAAACTCCAGAGTAAAATTAAATGTTATTTGGCCCTAAACTGACACTACAGTGCAGCAGATTATCTGAGCACACCATCAAAGCCTAAATTAAGAAACACATTAACAAGGAACAGAATGAGAGCACATGACCTGGCCATAGAACTGGTCGCCACGTTCGGTCCTGGATACCTCAAGAGGAAACTCTGTGTCAGCACTGTCAGCACAGTAGAATTTTTTTCTATTGCATTACATATTTTGTTACTTTGCTTTGGCAATATGAATATCTTTATTTGTCATGGCATTAAAGCTTTTTTTTAGTTTAAACATTGATGGCATTAAGTTGCATAAGTAATCTGTGATAGGACAGTAGTGATGCCAGCAATATTGTACAGCTGTGAGACTGCAGCATTAAACAAAAGGCAGGAATGGGATCTGAAAGTAGTGGAGATAAAGATGTTGAAATTCTTGTTGCAAGTGATGAAGATGAATGTTTATTAGAGAAACAATAAAGGTAGGATGTTTTGGAGATGTTGAAAGACAAGTTTGATGTGGTTTGGATATGTGCTATATATTAAACAGCCAGGTAAATGATGCAAGTAGTTGCAAGTGTGAATATACTCAGTGTAGAGCGGTGTAGAGAATAAAGATCTACTGTGACATCCCTTAAAAGGAACAGCCAAAACAAGAAGACTTACATCTGATTTTTTTTAAAACAACATTTAAAATTATTTTATTTATTTTTTAAGTATCTGGTTCTTACTATGTACAAGGCATGTGAAGAACTTTCCTAAAAGTTCCAAGTCCACTGAAGTTGCCAATATGTGTCCTTGAGCCCTTAACCCTGATTGCACCAGGGATGCTGTATCAACCCTGTGTTTTTACTAAGAGAGGAAGTCTTAGTACCCAAAAACACATGCAAACTAAATACAGAAATGATCTTATCCAGGTTAATTTTGCTAAGTCAACCAAGGACCTACTTTAATGTGGTGAAAATGCTGTGGTACTCACTTTATTAACTGAGACACAGTTTTTGTGGTAAAAACATAATAGGACAAAAGTTGCTACCATGTTGTAAAATTGTTTAAATAGGTTTAGTTTTTTAAATTGCCAAATAATTTAGGCTACTAGCTCAATTTGTCTTTGCTTTTATACAGTTACAGATAAAACAAGGTAATATTATGAAGTGGCATTCAATCACACCAATCACAATGTTTCAAGTTTTATTTTGTTTACCACACGAACTTGGGATTTCAAGTTGTAAAAAGCTGCTCGACTCGCTTAAACCAGTAGATGGCAGTACAAAACAACGAGTAAAGCACTGGACTTATTGTGTGGACCCTGGGTTGGACTCTGTGCAGAAACCTAATTAAACAGAAAAAGCTTTTGAAATTATATCCCTTGACACATTAATGTATCATCAAAATATTTTTCACTCATTAATTTGATTTGTTTGTGGTGCCATCTCTCTAATACCTTGTGTTGTGAATATGATTGGAAAACATGCTTTTTGAATCAAAACCAAACAACAGCCCATCAAGGCTATGTGTATTTATATGTTTTGGACAAATAAAATTAATAACAGGAACAATCATAAACTAAAATAAATGTTAACTAAACTACTTTACTAAACCAAGGTATTGTATTAATTGTAAGCATTTACCCGAATGGATATTGGATCTTGCTTGGGAAAGGTGCCGTCTGCTAGGATGTAGTCACTTCTTATTCTTATTAATTAATTATTATAAAGAACTATAATATATAAATTGAAAATATGCTGCCTGTTATATACATGGAAAAGGATGTTCAAGATGCAAATTTTCCCTTCTTCCTCACCAACATGGTGAATGTGTTTATGGATGGCTCCCTTGCTCTTTGTTTTGTTTTCTATCATGATTAAATGGCCAAATACAAACACAGACACAGAGTTATGAATTCTGAGTTCTTATTCTCTTTAAGAAGATTTATTCATACTGATATAAAAGTGTACATATAATTATAATTGTTATAGACTCAGAAGTAAAGACATTTTATTATATAGCACTTTATTGTATGGCAGATGGAGAGTCGCCATAGCAACATGGGAAAACATCCTCTATGCTCACTGAACAATTTCCTAACATTTAGAGAAGACAGTGATGTCAAGCTTCTAGATAAATAAGAAACACCACCAAACTAGACAACAGTTCCTTGCCCATAAGATTTAAATGAATAGATACAGATATAATTGTGTACTAACAAACATTTCATGGTGCATGAATGTCATATTTTACCAATTCTGCGTCAAACAGAAATGTACTTCCAATGTCCTGTTATTAAGATGCGTTCTATTCATCAGTAACGTGTGTTATCTTTTATAAAATATCCACTCCCTATTCTGCTGCCATCTGTCATGTCATGAGGGAATGGGAAAAAGTTGGAAATTAGCAAGTTTCCACATGTTGCGGTGTGAGTGGTACAAATTTTAATTACACCTGGACTCGGCTAATCCAAAATACTTAATATAACAAATGGCAAATCAGCTCCTGCCTGGCTCCCTCGATAATTGGTGCTCAGCACACTCGGTTTCTTTAAGCGTCTGCTCCATTAATTAGCTCTACAATGAGGCCTGCAACAATATGTTCCATATTTATTCAGGCGGATTCCCCTGGTAGCACCGGTGAAAGGTGGGAAAGCTTTGAGATGCTAAAACTCAGATCTAGCGCTTCATTAGGAATGGTGGAGCAGCCATTCCTCTGGGCAGGTGGTGTAGCCTGCTATTATCTTTAACTTAAGAAGGGTATGATGGAATAACTACTTAGTCTCAGTTCCTGACAGTTTCCAGTAAAAAAGGTTGCAAGACTACACAGGTTTATAATAGTATAATGTATGGAATTTTGAGGACAGATGTTAGGTCATGTCAGCTTAGCATTAAAAACAATATATTCTAGGTGCATTTGAGTCACATCACAGGCATTGTTTTCTTACAGGCTCTTACATTGACCAGGCCAGTAAATGAAGGTATTGTGCTTGCTGGAGAGTTTTATGACTTAAGGCCTCCTGCAGAATGAAAGTGGCCAATCAAAGAATGTCAGTTTGTCCACACTTTGTTTTAGGAGGTAATGTGTCATTTTTTATGAAATGTTAACAGCAGGGATGTAAAATATTAAATGATTTGTCTGTGGGGAATGACTGAAGCTTCAAACCATCAGCAAAACTAAAACTCAGCAAGTGGAACGAGATTGAATACCAAAATGAAACAAAGTATGACTGTAATCCTTTATTGAAATAAGCACATTTTTTAAACACACACACACACACACACACACACACACACACACACACACACACACACACACACACACAAGCAGACATACAACCTTGGTTTAATGATAAACTTAGTTGTTTATGTCACATGTATTGTTGTGCCAAAACACATTTGTGTACTTTCGAACTAGATCTATATTCATACACTATTATTTCCTGTTTTTCTCTATCATACAAGCATGCACCAGTGTTCACACACACACTGAAACAATAATTACCGAGGTCTGTGGTACAGAGTGTCTTTCTACCTGTCAATCATGTCTGCATTAATGGTCGCTACACCACCCCTCTTTTACCTTGGAGTCTTTAAACCTTTTCTCTTTATTTATTAATTTTTACATGTGCAAGATAATGATTTTGAGGTAGGATTTAGATGTATGAGCTTACATACTGCAAATACATCAAAATGAGTGATGTGTCCATATGTGTAAAGCACTGTAATATATTTTTTTTCTTTAGCATTCACTGTAATCCTTTAATTTTATAACCACATCATCCTGGGAATGGTCATGATGGAAATGGCACCTATACCCGAATCTATACTATTCCGATTTGAGAAATAACAAGTCATATGCAGATAATTAATACTTATTGATTTAATTTTTTTCATAAAAGCCTTAATTAATTTAAATTAAATTTATTTAATTCATTCAAGCCTTAATAAACATGTTACACGGCTACGTATACTTTGGTACACCCTTTATTAATTATGAGCTTGAATAATGATAACTAATGTAAAATAGTTAATGTTGGTATTTTGAATCATCTTATATCAAAATACCAAGCAGTACATTTACTCAGCTTCATTGGGTGGTGCAACAACCTGGCAGCAGACAGACCCCAGTGTTGGAAGTGGGCACTTCTGCTCCTCCTACACTTAGATGGCAAAGCAATGTGGAAGTGCTTCATGACCAGATGAAGAAACTGCAGTGCAACTCAGCCTGTCATTGAAGGAAAACATCATGAATTTCCCGCTAAACATTTCGGAACTAAAGCATGGATTGTTGAAGACTCTGAAAGTGACAACAGAATGCACAATTCGATGAGCAGTTGCACACACTTCTCACAAAATGCCAACGCAATTAAGAAAAGCCTGGTGTTCTAGTAATGGAAATCATCATACTTGCACATTTGAAGTGCAGGAAAAAATATCAATGGAGATTTTATGAAGAACTTGACACCATGAGACAGGATATACTGTAGACCTTTTTTTGCTTTTTGACCGATGCTGTTAAGTTCAGTAGCCTGAATTTGCAGTAGCCTGTTGGTGTAGGAAGAGATGGCACAGAGCACCACACTGTAAGCTGATATTTAAAAGGTGAAGGTGTCAGGTAATGAAAGGTATCAGGCTCATTGCACCAAAAAATCTCACAAAAGAGAAAATACCTTTTTCTTTCAATATATGGCAAATAAAATTATTTCAATTAGGACTAATTTGTGACCTTTGGGTGCTACTAAGGCTTGATGACAGAAGTATGACAGCACTGGTCATACCAGGCTTCACTAATTCAATTGTGTGGCAAGGCATGCTCAGAGACAGAAAAGCATGTCACAAAACAGATTCTATTACTTTGCTTTGTAACCAATGACACCATGCCACCATTCAGAAAGACACTACATGTGGGTGTAAAAAAAACATAATGTCCAGCATGCATTTTCAATGGATAACGTTAAAGCGTTTAGCATGTTGATGCTGGACTGAGACCAAGACAATAGCTGTGCCACTCAAGCCAGTAGGGAGGCAGTGTCATGGATAGCCCTGGGGTTCTGCCGACGATCAGCATTGGGTTATGGGTGGGTTATGTGGCTCATTGCCAGCTGTTTGTTTTAGCATGACTAGTGAGACTGTTCTCTGCTGTTGGTGGACAGTATAGTGGTAGTACCACTTGTGCTGTCTCTCCTCCATCCCCGATGTGAAATGAATCGCTGCTGCATTTGAACCTAATCAACACGGCAGTGTGTGGCACCACGGCCAAATAACCCTCTAGCCATGAATGTGGTATTACAGCACCACCTCCACAAAGAATGACTCCTGAAGTTTTCAGATTGCACTTCCACAGATCTAATTGCACACCTATTACGTTTGGCATTGAGCGCTGCATGCCACAGAATTTTTAGGGTGGCCATCATATGTAATCTGTGCTTCCACCAATTATTGCTATATTTTATCTAGATACCCTGCAGCATGTCATATGCAGGTAAAATATGTTGTCTAGCAGATACTCTAATGCCTTGAGTGCACAAAATAATCATAACCAGTCATTGGGTCAGGTGTACAGACCTGCTAACACTGGGCAAGGACTTCATTCCCCAATCATTGTGGTTTCATTTTATTATTATTCCACACATAAATTAATTACTCATTATGTTAATAAGTCTTACCTTATTTTTTTGTCATGTTATTTGTAAGATTAATTCAGGTGTCTATTATTGGTGTCCTGTCCCGCCCTGTCCTGGGTGTTTCCCAGCACCCAAAATGTTCTCCTCTGGATAGGAATGGGGACCCCTCTGGACCCTAATAAAGGATTTAGCAGAAGATAATGAATGAATGAAAGAATGAATAAATGAATGAATGAATGAAAAAGGCTAGACTTAAGGGGAGACACTTATATGAACCTACTCTGTACCAGGCTGAAGTTGAGATTGTTAGCATAGCTGGAACGCTTCTATTGGATAAGCAGTGTGATGTCATTGTTTTGTCGACTGGGAAACAAAATTGAGGAACAAGTTTGTTTGTACATGAGTATTAAGAACAACATTACTTTAGAGGAATATACATTTAGGCGGCACGGTGGCTTACTGGTTCGAATCCCCATCTGGGTGGAGTTTCCATGTTCTCCCCTTGTCTGCGTGGGTTTCCTCCGGGTTCTCTGGTTTTCTCCCACAGTCCAAAAACATTGATCAAGTCAATTGAATTCTCAAAATTGCCCCATATAGAGTGTGTCTGTGTGAGTGAGTGTGTGCTCAGCGATGGATTGGCGCCCTGTCCTGGGTCTATCTGCCCAGCTTCCGAGACTTTCTCCCCTGGATGGGCATGGGGAACCCCACCGCGACCCTAATAGAGGATAAAGCGGGAGATAATGAATGAATGAATATACATTTAATTTTCATCCCAATACATTCCTCTTTTGTGTTCAAATTCAAACAAGCATGTATATAAATAATATCACTCTGCAATTTGTTGATTAACATATGTTTATATTTGTTAAATATAAATAACGTAAATGCAAAAATTAAATGCCATAAAAGTAGTGTAAACTTACTCTACCAGCTCCAAGGTCATTCCAGGACAGGACACTGGGCTTTCCGGATGACTATTTATTGGAGCACTACAGATTTTGAAGACACAGTATGGTTTATCATAATGGTATGGTATATGGTAATCTTAAATTACTGGTGTCATATATTGAAAAGATAACTGGATGTAATAAAGCTCTCACCAAACCAAATGATCTGCATTCCTTTGTGCTTTTTTTCCAATGGCGCATTTCTTTACAGAGTTGTAGCTACAAAATTAAAATATGACATTTTATATGTTCCTTAACATCAGACTAATCAACTGGAACTGCATTTATCATTCTGGAGTATATTTTTATATTTAACCTACGTGCTACCACATTCTTTTCACTCCACTCATGTTACTTTAAATTTGAATTTGAATCATGCTTTCTTCTCTTCTCTTCTCTTCTCTTCTCTTCTCTTCTCTTCTCTTCCTCTTCTTCTTCTTCTTCTTCTTCTTCTTCTTTTTCTTCTTCTTATTATTATTATTACCACCTCTATATTAGCTTCATTGGTTTGGCTGTGTGTCTGGTAAAAAGTTTGCAAATACTATTTCACCCACTTCCCTTTTTCCGATTAAGCTTTGCACAATTGTTCATCATCAATGACAACACATGAATCAATTAAAAAAAAAACAATTAATGAACTAATTTGTGGTAATTAATTAATTTTATTTAATATGGATAAATTGCCCATTTTTTAGACTAAATTTTAGACCTCACAAGCAGAATTAATTTAGGATAAAGTAATTTAACACGAGATAGGGGTGGTTTTTATTAGATATTTTGCTTTAATTTTGGAAAAGGGACTTTTGATCTTTACACCATCTGTTTATTGGTGTCCTACACTGTTGATGCTATTCAAGGAGAATGAGTCCTCCACTGACCTCCCAAGGTCTCTTAAAACAACGCCAAGGAGTTTTTCCATGCCACTGATGATTATACTTGTTTTCTGGGGGTTCAGGTTTGGAACACTGTAAGTTGAATTTGCTCACTGCCATCTAAGGTCAGCACTTTAGTTTTTCCACTTTCCACTGTTTGTATTGCCATTTTTTACTAGACATTTGTGTTAGGTTATTTGTTAATACTCCTTGGTTAAATCTAACCAATAATGAAACGTCATTATCGAGCGACCTTGAATTTTTCTAAAGACCACAAACCACTACTTGGCTGTTCCACTTACTGGGCTACTCCATGATGATTCCAATATTAAACAAAGATCAATCATATAATTACATATTTATTCTGCTGAATTTAAGTCAAATTTGTATTCACCTATGGTCCAATCTCCTCCTTCTCAAGAAATGATTGCCAAACCTACCTATTAGATAAGGAGGTTAAGGTGATTATTCCTGTCATACCTTAACACAGTGTGTCCGCAACCACTCTTAGTCAACATCTTTGTGACCGCAAATGGTCCTTGTCACTTTAAACTAAGATAAGTACCCCTAATAGACAGTTTGGCTTGTCTTTCATGTACTTTGGACATTTTTTTGTAATGTTTCCTAGTGCATGCAGGTTTCTTCTCAAGCTAAAAATGTATTGAATAGATACAATTTAAAGGTCTCTTTTACCAGTTTTTCTTAATGATATTCGAAATGCCACATGGCTTGCGACCATAAATAACTTCAAAAGGGTAAAAAACATTGGAAACCTGTTGAAACTTTTTTCCCGCAGACAGCACACATTTGTCCTAGTTTTTAGCATTCTTATTTAGGAGCTAAAGAATCACTATTTGAACTGATTGCATCTCCAATGATTATAGGTCCCGCTTTGTGCGGGACAGTCACGCAATTTCGTTACTTTTCACACGTTACTTTTACACGTCGTTGTCCCGCCTTGTTATTGAAAGTCAGACTGCAGTTTTAAAATGCGTGTTTTATAATCTGCCATTGGACGGCTGTGTTGTCTGTTACCGGGGAGAGGCGGGCTGTTTGAATATCAACCAATTGGGAACGCGTACGCATGTCTGTTCTGTTTAATTGTACACAGTTGGGTGTTTTAATTTGGAAATCATTGTGAAATCGTATAAAAACTCAATGCTTACTATGTTTTCTTACGTTAGAGAAAAGTACATCTAAATAAGATATACAAGTTATATATACAAATACTGTTTGGAGAAATACAGAAAAGTCATACCCATTTTAAAGCACATTAAAGAACTGTCTGTTCTATTTATTTGTACACGTGTATATATAGTTTTTTTATTTGCAGTCTGTTATGTGCTAAAGGGGCAGAATGGAGATTTTTCTTTTTTTGTTTTAGTTATTTTAGACAACCTTGATGCATTGGTGTCCCATGTTGTCCCACACAAACATAGTCTTTGTCCCACACCTGGTGAATTGGAATCTGGTCACCCTAAATGATTTGTATATTTTGGATTGTGTTAATCTGTCAGAATTTCTTTTCGAATACAAGCATGAAATAGGGTTATAAGCTGAGAATTAGCACACCTGACCTGCTTCTGGATATTGTGTTAATTAATACACCAGGACTAACACAGCAATATCCTCATGCTGAATGATCTAATGGCCTACTGAAGTCCATCTTTTGAATGGGACCTTGATCAATATGAAGGGCTGCCAAGGGGATTTTAGAGTGGCTAGTGTGTTAATCAATTGGCATTCACATTTACTGCACACCACTAGCAAACAACGATGTGAATGCCCAGTCAATAAATGTCTTTTCCTATCCTAAATGCTTTACCATCAAATAATGACCCACTTTAAATAGTAATTCCTGGCAGATTTGTTGCACTACTGGCTAGGTAATATATTTTTTTTCCGAAGGGTACTGTACTGCGGCTCGCAAACTGGGACAGGTAGGCAGCAGAGAAAGGCTTAGGACACAGGTCAGGTAAACTGTGGCCCCTGTCTGTGATTAATATCACTAATTATCTCTACCAGTGTGTGACACTAAAAGCTTGGTCAGAAGTGGACTGGAGGAGAAAAAAACAAATATGCAACACAGTGTACTCAAGGAAGTTTCAAAAAGACTTTTCAAAAAATTTCATTTATCCTTTTTATTATCTTCCGCTTAATCTTCTACGAGGGTTGTGGGGTGGTTTCCTATGCCCATTCAGGGGAGAACGCTGCGCCGGGCAGATACACCCTGGACAGGGCGTCAATTTATCACTGGTCACACTCACTCACACAGACAAACACAAGCTATATGGGACAATTTAGAGCATTCAATTTACCTTGAATTCATGTTTTTGGGTATGGGAGGAAACTGCATGACCGGCGCAAAGGAAACCCACGCAGACATGGGGAGAACATGGAAAATCCTCCCAGATAGGAATTGAAACCTGGAATCCCCAGTGCTAAGAGGCTAACATGCTAACCACCGTGCAGCCTGTTAGCAAAAAAAATATATATATTTTTTGAGTCTTTTTGATTAAACCACTTACCTGTGTCACACCAAAAAACTTAACACAGTCCCAATTCACAAATTCCACCTTCACATCCCCAGATCACAAAAGGTAAAATAATTTAGTCACACAGAATTTCAGATGCATACATTTACCTAATATATCCTGATTTTGACTCTCATTCGTATTTGGTACCTAATCACACCCTTGAGCCACAATAGTGTATGCTCATTACCAGCCCTTTGTTTATAGTGTGTCTTTTGAAGCAGGAAGAGCATTAACTATGTAGGGCATCTGGCCTTATTTGCAAAAATTAAGATTTTTAGCTATAAAAACAGAGCTACTTTCAAATAATTGTTTTCAATTCAGAGGCTCTTGCTCAGACCTAAAACTAAACACTGATGCTATAATACAGTAAATGCAAAATATAACTTAGATACTGATAACAACTGGATAATATTTATGCACAAACCTTTATCCACAGTAATAATTAATCCGTTATCTTCTTATATATTTATTCGTTACTCATTCATTATCAACTTGAGAAGTCAGTTCTTCCAAATTGTTTGAGGCTGTGGAGGCAGTGACTTATTTATTATTATGGTGTTAATGGGCTTATGACTGAGCTGTTTGCAGCAGGTGGGTTGATTAACTCTAATCAAACTTCTCCACCCAGCATTGCTACAGTCCTGCCACAGTAAACCATATTACGTTATATAATATATACTATGGCGGCACGGTGGCTTAGTGGTTAGCACATTCGCCTCTCAGCGCTAGGGATTCCCGGTTCAAATCCCCATCTGGGTGGAGTTTCCATGTTCTCCCCGTGTCTGCGTGGGTTTCCTCCGGGTTCTCCGGTTTCCTCCCACAGTCCAAAAACATGGATCAAGTTAATTGAATTCTCAAAATTGCCCCCTATAGAGTGTGTCTGTATGAGTGAGTGTGTGCCCAGCGATGGATTGGCGCCCTGTCCTGGGTCTATCTGCCCAGCGCCCGAGACGTTCTCCCCTGGATGGGCATGGGGAACCCCACCGCGACCCTAATAGAGGATAAGCGGGAAATAATGAATGAATATATACTATACATTAGGGCGGCACAATGACTTAGTGGTTAGCACGTTCGCCTCTTAGCGCTAGGGATTCCCGGTTCAAATTCCAATCTGGGTGGAGTTTGCATGTTCTCCCCGTGTTTCCTCCAGGTTCTCAGGTTTCCTCCCACAGTCCAAAAACATGAATCAAGGTCAATTGAATCCTCCAAATTGCCCCAATAGTGTATGTTTGCTTGTGTGTCTGTGCGAGTGAGTGTGTGCCCAGCGATAGATTGACACCCTGTCCTGGGTGTAGCTGCCCTGCACCCGAAATGTTCTCCCCTGGATGATAATGAATGGATGAATGAATATATACAGTATATGTACTGTATATACAGTACCCACATACAGACATGTTCCTGTATAAGATGTATAAGATAATGTTGTTGGCAGGGGCCATGCAAGATACGTAAGGCAGATGGTTTGGACTGATTTTTATCCCTACAACAATATACTTTAGTGGTGATGATGATTTTTTGTTTATTTTTTGCAGTTGGCTTGTTTTTACTTCTGACCTAAATAAATAAATATACAGCTGATTCAAATGATACAAGAAAGACAATCTGGTTATGTGCCACAGAAACATGTAAATACTAGGATATATAGGACATTATTTGAAGTGAATATATTCATGTGCATTTTGGAATGATCTGGTGCATATGTGACTACTGTGTTAGAACATACATAAAAACATGCTTAATATAAATGTAATCCATCTTTCTCACTCTTTCACACACATTTTCAGCTGTACAGAAAAAAATCAGCTGGGAAGTGGGTTGTTGTATGTGTTATGTTGCCCACGTGTCATCAATGTAACACCACTTTATTGGTAAACAAGTAAACTCAGTTTGGTCAATAAATGAACTGTGGGTGTTCTTTGTACATTAAGAAAGCCTTTTGGAGCCCTTTAAAGAGTGCCCTGCTGCTTGATTTTAAGCAAAAAGAAAAAACACACACAACATACAAATGTTTGTTAATGAGCCTGTTTTTATGGTGAAGCTGTTTTAGCCAAATGTCTTTTGTTATTTACTACGGCTATTTTCATGTGCACATGGTCTTGGAGTGGTAAAATAACAGTAATTGCTGGATCGTTTGCAGGTTGTTTAGCTTGTGTACTGAGCCAGATGAGATGAGCTAATGAGCACAGCTTCCAGTGGCAATTAGTGAAGCAGCCATGTACATCTCAGATGATTTGCAATTAACTAGCTACATTATGTGCTGTATGTGCCAGAAAATCTACTTAGAAAAAGAAATGAGTATATGAAGAGTGGGTTGAAAAGAATGAGGCTAAACAACCACCAGATTGTTCAGTGTCTGACCCTATGATACGTAAAGTAGTGGCCAATAAGAAAAAAATTATGGTTTCATATACCTGCACTAGAATATCTTGATTGTTGTATTTATTAATATTGGGTGAGACAGAGGATATATAAACCCTCAAAACTGAATTATACTTTTCAGTCATTGGTATTAAAAAAAGTAAATGCTCATGTTCAAAAGGGGAAAGTACATCCAACACCAATACAGTGATTTTTTAAAACTCTTACTTAGATCACTGCATACTTAGTGCTTGGTGAAACATTGAGGGTAATACTTTAGAAGTGAGAGTAACTGATTATTACTTTGGAAGCTGTTTCTTGTGTGACATCACACAGCAGCTTCTGTGATATTTGGTAAGGCTGTCAGTTCCTCTGACAGACATGGCAGATGGCTATGTGTGTGGGTGCCTGGAAGTGTGGATAATACCATTGTTGTTACACTCTAGGATAGCAGCAGCTTTAACACTGCTTAGCTGCCGATATTTAAACACATAAAGACATGAGTACAACATAGAACAACCTGCAACATAAATCCATAATGAATATTTTTTGGTATAAAACAAACATTTAGCGCATGGTGGCCCCTCATTAGATTGCTCATTTATTCAAGTATTTGCTTTTGAAAGAAGAGAGTACATGTGCACAGTGGTGCTTAAAAGTTAGTGAACCCATTTTTTTTAGATTTCTTCATAAATGTTACTTAATACTTCACCAGATTTTCAAACATCCTAAAAATAGATGAAGAGTGCCAAATCTAGGAAGTGAGATCAAAATATTATTATTTTATTTTATAGAGAAAAAGATGATAATCAGCTGGGCACACTGCTTTATATTAAAATCTGATCCATACAACATTGTTGAAGTGTATCATGGCAATAACAAATAGAGTGTTTGCACTCTATCAATATACATATTGTCTACAAAAATATGTCCTAGCATATTTTATTTAGAATTTGTTGGTATAATAAAAAAAAAATGTTTCATCAATGATATCAAGCTGCATTGGCCCAGCTATAGCAAAAGAGGCTCAACATATAATACTCCCATTGCCACCTTATTTTTTTACATGAGGCTTTCATTAAAATCAGTATGAGGTTATTTCATCTAATTTGTCCATAAAACAATCTTCTGGTTTGTGAATGTAATCCATAACAAGCTGCAGATGAGCAGCAATGTTCATTTTAAAAAGCCACAACCATCTCCTGATAACCATGCGATGCACACCATAGTGTTCGCCTCATAATCAGGTTGTGGTATGGTATGTGCATGATTAATGAGCGTTAACCAGTCTTATTCTTTCTTGTTTGTGCCATAATACAAATTCACAAAAATATGTTTCAAAGCTTAAACCTAAATATAACCATGTTCTTGAACTCCACATGAATAAATAAAAAATGACGTCCTATATTTTTGTGTCATTTGTTTGATTTGGTTGTCCTGCATTCAGTAACTAAAATATTCTGGTTGCTGGTGGTATTACCGGCATTACTAGCCTGGACATCAGCGCCCCCTATTGGGTCCTGGTATTATTATTTTTCATTTGTCGCCGGGCCTTCTCTCCTCCTTGATCACCCCTTCGCCGTCCATTATTTGCAGTCCTTTATACCTTTCGCCTCCTTGCTTCGCTTGGAACGTTGCTCAGCACTTCTGTGCTTCTCAGCATCTTGTTCAGTCATGTCCATTCTGCTGCATGATGTCACTTTTGTTCCTGTTTTGCCTCCTCATCTGCTCCCCCACCAGCCTCCATAACTCTTTCCCTAACCTACTTGTTGCTCATCAGACTTCATGCCCCCCCATCGCTATGCAGAGTTACTCTGATGGCATCCTATATCTCCCTCCAGCTACAGGATTTCGGGCGCACTTTTTATTTTGTTTTTTTACTCCACAGCTCAAGAGACTCGGCTGCGTTGACATTGGTGCACTTCTATTTTTGGAGAGGGGAATGTTACATCTACTGGTTGCTGGTGGTATCACCGGCACTGCCAGCTTGGACACCAGCACCCCCTATTGGGTCCTGGTATTATTATTTGTCATTTGTGAATATCTGGTGTTTCAACATGTGACCAACCCTTACATGTTTAAAGGCCTTTCCTTCAAAGTGTTTTATGTTGGAACATTGTTTTATGTTATGTTTATGTTGTGTCATATTTGTGGCTGTTTTCACCCGATGTGTTCTGCATTAAAGACTTTTGAACCACCTAAAACTTTGGACTATGTCATTTCAAGCCATGGCATCGGCTGATCGTAACAAAAATACTGTCAAACACCATTGTATTTAAGAGCTGGTTTGCTCAAGACTGCCGTGGTTTCTTTAAACATGTATAACATTCAATGGTAAGCTAAACAGAAGCAGATACTGCAGATATATCACTGATATTGGCAGTGTAGTGTCAGCACAGGAATATAGTGTGCATCAATATTACACAGCTTTGTACCAAACATATTCTAATGAAAGAAACTTGATTTTATTTTCTATCTACCTAAGATTATTTCATCACACAAATTGTCTGGTACTTTAGGTGTATTTGCCCTGTGCCCCAAGCATTCGCCCCTGGATGGGAACCTAAATGCAATCCTAGTGATGGATTAAGTGGAATCTCCAGACACAAATACTCTTGTATGCCACATTGACATTACACTCCTGATTAATAATCCAGCATGTAGCCTACACATTTTACAGTATGTCTAAAATTCGTCAACCAAGGTATTTACACATACAAAATCCTGGGAGCACATAACACCCACACTTAAATGCCTGCAATAGATGCCAGTTCAGCTTCAGATCCACTGTTATATTCTTTTTTTGGTTTTTTGAATCTTTGCATGATTTGGCTTTTTCTTATCTTTTCATCCAGTTCATTCCATACTCTCATCTACCCTGTCATTGGTCTTTAGATAATAGTAATTTTCTTTTTGCCCATTTCTTTAGGTTAGAAACTTTTGCAGACAGGACTTTTTGTGTTGCGGGCCAAAACTCTGAAATGTTATTACATTCTATCTATAAATGTCCCCATCACCTTCTACTTATTATATCAAAAACAGACATAACCTTTCTGGCTGGCCGGTGTTTTTTAATTATATGTATTAATTTTGTTCACCTTGGGTATTTTGAATGGTGATTATGAATATTATACACTACTCACAAAAAATTAGGGATATTTGGCTTTCATGTGAAATTTAAGGACGTGCCTAAAATGCATTCAAACCTTTACAGGTGTACTTAATGTGACCTCCTCTAAGCTTTGTCATTCACATGGCATTCACATGTCCAACTGTTAAATGTTTTAGTACTTTTTGCACAAGTTGCTGTTATTCTAACAAGGAGCTTAATGGAAAAATTCACAACAGGTGTTTGATCCTTGAATCAACCAATAAATGTCCTGGTTCATTTAGAGCTGGTGTTTAAACAGTTAATAATAATAATAATAATAATAATAATAATAATGATAATAATAATAATAATAATAATAATAATAATAATACATTTTATTTATCAGCGCCTTTCAGATTTATTTCGCTTTACAGAAATAAATAAGACAAAATATACCAAGGACATGACGCGTACAACAATAGGACAAAAGACAACAATGAGAGAGTAGGGTGATCAAGTGGAATAAGCTATTTTTAAAAGGTGAGTTTTGAGTCTTGATTTAAAAATAGGAAGAGAGTCTACAGTATGTTACCGATGTCTGGTGGGAGGGAGTTCCAAAGTTTGAGAGCAGAGCGACTGAAAGCTCTGCTCCTCTTAGTACTCAGACACGCAGGAGGGACAGAGAGATGAGTGGAAGAGAACGATCTGAGCGAACTGAAGGAAGATTGGATAAGTGAGAAGATTTGACAGATATGAGGGGGCAATATTATGGATGACCTTGAATGTATAAAGGATTTAAAAAATTATTCTGAATTTAACAGGAAGCCAGTGGAGTTGTTGAAAGACAGGTGTGATATGATGGAAAGAAGGAGTTTTGGAAATGATACGAGCAGCTGCATTTTGAACTAGTTGAAGTTTATGGAGGGTTTTTTGAGGAAGGCCAAAGAGGAGAGAATAACAGTAGTCAATACAAGACTATGGACAAGAATAGATTGCAGTATGGGGGGTGAGGGATGGGTGTAGACGATTGATATTATGGAGATGGAAATATGCAGACAGGGTTACTGATGTGAGCGTGAAAAGTCTAGGACAACAGTTGTCCTCATCATGCTGTTCACATTTTGACATCATGACACCAAGATAACACCTAACAATGTATCAGAAGTATCTTGCCATTGTGATGCTTCAAACAGGACTTTCTCAGATGGAAGTTGCCACTGAGCTTAGAGTGTCACAGAGTGTCATCAGCAGGTTGCATCTGAGATAACGAGAGACTGGAAGAATCTCAGAAAGGCATAGAAGTGGACATCCTTTGGCCACATCCCATGCTGATGACAGCTACATTGTAAACAATGCCCTAAGAAAACTAAGAGAGGCACCCAAGTGTCACGTCAGACCATTCAAAACCATTTACGCGTGGTCTGCTTGCGCGTGGTCAAAACCATCAGCGTGGTCTGCTTGCTAGACGTCCAGCAAGGCCGGCATCATCGTCTTGCATGGGCCACGGAGCATTTATGCGGGATGAGGGACCAATGTGCCTCAGTGCTGTTCTTTGATCAAAATCGATTCAAATTGAGCAGAAATGATTGCCGCCAATGATGTTGGAGATATCATGGAGAGTGCTCTGCATCAGCCGCTGTTGTCACCAAGTGAGCTTTTGGTGGTGGCGGTGTTACAGTGTGGGCAGGTGTGTCCAGGTGGTACAGAAATGCCCTAAACTTTGTGAATAGTACAGTGACAAGCCCATACTACCTGAATAAAATCATTAATTTAGTGATTGTGCTACATGAACAACACAGGCCTGTTTTTTTTTTTTTGTGGTGTACCCACCAGTGCTTTTAAGTTTGTTTCAATAAATCGTTTGAAATCACCAGTGCATCCTTCTACTTAAATGTCCTACTTTCATGATATGACCTAATGGATGGATATATATATATATATATATCTATATATATAATGATTAAATAGAATAGCATGGTGGCACAGTCGTTAGCATTTTAGCCATCCAGAAAGAAGCTCGTCTGCCTTTGAGCACAGTTTTTTTTTTTGAGCACAGCAGAGTTTTCATGTTATCCCCATGTCTCAAAAAATATAGATCCAAGGTAAAGATGCATAAGAAGAGATGTTCAAAATATCCAAAACCGCATCTAATTCATGAAGCTTATCTAGTATAAATGAATTATTCATATTACCAAACTCAGGCTCTGTAACATTTATATGACAGTAAACATGCTTTGTGATGGTGGCACGGTGGTGTAGTGGTTAGCACGTTCACCTCTCAGCGCCGAGACGTTCTCCCCTGGATGGGCATGGGGAACCCCACCGCGACCCTGATAGAGGATAAGCGGGAGATAATGAATGAATGAATGAATGATGAACATTCTTTGTTTGCTGGCTGGAGGCTGCTTGGTGCCAAATTAGTTGCATTTGCATGACACACATGTTCACACATTTTCCATTGCATGACAAGCTTTGTCAGAATGACAAGTGGATGATGTTCTGATTAGGCTGCAAATGTTTTTTATCCTTGTTGAATTGTATGCTATTAATGGCTAATGATACAAAGACCTGTACAATGGGTTTTTGTGATCTCATTAACAGACTAAATTATATGTATTTATTGTATAAAACTCCTAAAGCATAATGCATCCTGCACAAACAACTTGCAAAAAGCACATGCTCCTAGAGATGCTTTCTATATTGAGATTGTTCAATTTGCAGGTTTGAAACTGTAGATTAATTTTGTCTCCTGGGAATCTATTATCAGGTCTGTTCATCCATGCAACAGTGACCACCATCAAGTTTAATTCTAACCCCACCCCATCAGCAATTAAGCGTTTTCTCTACTGGGGTTGGCCCCTGTGATAGCGAGAGTGGCGACAACTAAGTCATTAGCAGGCTGCAGCCTTAGAATTGGGGAGAAGAGCCATTAGGGGATGCAATGAGTCACCTTAAAGTCCCCACTGAGCATGCATCCATGCCTCTCTGGGCCCTTCTTGCTTCAATGAGCCAATTAAAGTTGTTATTGGGAGACACAAAATAATTAAAGGTGCTCCTTGTTGTTTTTTATTTTGGCTGCAAAAGCACTGCCCCTGGCAGTGTTGCAATATGTTTTATGATGTTTGCTTTTCAATTTTCCAGTTAAGTATTAAAAATATGAGTGGGTTCGTGTAATGAAGTGTTCATTTGACAGTAGAGAAAATTAGTTGCCTGCTTGTATTACCACATGATAGGTTTACTGCATAGTGGATAGTTGTTTAAAAAATAATGGCCAAGATTAAATGCAACAATGGCAGTAGTTTTTGGATGACTTCATTCCAGAAACATAGCGTAAGATGGGTGAAATTATGGTGAGATTATTCATAAAGTTGACTGAAATCAACTCTATATTTACAGGTATGCCTTCTTGGTGGTTTATAAATCTGTTACTTGTAAATATAGTTTGGAAATAAACTGATTAAATGTTTCAAGTTTTTTTTTACTTATTTAAAATGAAAAGTATAATAATAGTTGCAATAATGCAGTAAAAATGTATTTGTAAGTGCAATTTTCTGACTGATCTGTGGAGGGCTCTATGGCTTTGTTTGTCATGGCAAAAATAATTTAGATTTGAAATCCATGTTTTCATCACTAAATTACCAGTGAGCTAATTTGTGTTTTTTTAATTGCATAAATATCCTTCTCAAGAGACATGTACAGCACCTTTACACAAACATGGCATATTGTGATTTCCAAAAATAAAAATACATGCATAATCTAATAATTGTATGATTTATTGTGTTTCCTTTAGCAAAAACTTTCTTGTAATCTGAAAAATAATATAATTTAAAGATACTATATTCTGTTTGCCTTTCAGAAGATTTAAAAGAGTAAATTTTTTTTTTTAAACATATGACAGAAAATGTACAGAATGTGTACATGAATAAAGTCAATATGTTTGGGCTCATCAGCGGCTTATTGTGTTAAATCAACCCTAAAATTTTAATCTTCTTAATTACCAATACAGTACCATAATCATTCTTATCATTTTCTATTCCATGTATAACTAATATATTTTAATATGAATAAAAATAGTGGTGTTCCTACACATTGTCATCCTACACATTTAATTCATCCTATAGATCCCTTCTTTGTAGCTATGATTGCTTAAAATGTTTTAGGGCTTTCTTCAAGCTTTTGGAAATAGTATTTCACCCATTCATTGTCAAATGCAGATTTAAGTACTCAAAATACTTTTTTAGAAACAATTCAGGTGGAAAACAGATAAGCACACCAAAGACAACATAGCAAACAATCTGAAAACCCAAAGAATACACTGGAATGGAGTATGCCAATAGAAGAACTAACCAAAGAGATCTGCATATACTCAACACATGATGGATAACGTGATCAATCATGCTGCGATCTACAAGTCCTAAAAATCTACCAATCTCTTAATTGAGGCTTTCTAGTCTGTGGGTGGTACCTCGAGGCTAGACTGATATTGATGTTTAACTCTTTACGGTTTAAGGCTTTCCATACATGTGAGGTAAAACAAGTACTGTGATTATATACAATGTCTTCAGGTTACCCATTTAGTAAAAGACATAATAAAATAATGCTGTTTCCAATAATGTGGGTAGTTTTGGCCTAAGGACTCAGTCTACAAGCCTTTGAAAATTAATTGATGATAACCATTATTGTGGCATGACCTTGGGAGTTAGGAATATCAGTGATAAATTGAAAAGGTTATGGGCTTCGGGGTTTGGGAAGAGGTTTAAAAAGACCTGCAGGAAGCTGTCTTGTTGATTTAATTTTACCTTCACATGGTTTTACAAATTTGTAAGTATCATTATTAATTTGACAGCCACCAAAACATTTTATTAAGTTTTGGAATTCTTGTATGCAACATGCCTGGATGTCCTGAAGAGGGTGATCCACTAGTTCCAACACCCTCTTACTGAGAGAAGCCAGCAAGATAAACTGTTTGTCTGTGGGACACTCTGACCAACTACGTTCTCTCTCTCTATATATTTTTTCTTCATTAATGCTATAATGCAAGCTGAGTAAAGAATGGTTTTAGTGGCTGAAAAAAACAATTCACATTCCTAAAATCTAGATAAGGCTTCAGCTTTAGTGTTTTTTGAGCCTGGGCTATAGTGAAATTAAATCTAGAACAAAACAGAGCACATTTGCCTTTACCCCAAAGTGAAGTGAGGGGTGCAGCAATGGTTCTAAACCCTCTGATAAACCTACAATGAAAGTTGACAAATACCAGCAACCAGGGGCGTCGTTAGACCTGGGTTTTCGGGGCTATAGCTCCGGATGTTTTGTCTGTAGTCCCGGATCAAATGAGAGCAGCTTTCTCTGCATCCTCTCCTGCAGCAGCGGGACCGAACGATGGAGTCAGCGTCAGCAGTTTGTGTTTCTAAGCTCTGTGTGTGTATGAGGGAGACAGATTTTTTTCACCAGTATTGTGAGTAAAGTTACCGTAATAACTGTATGTTGGCTGTAAATAGCAGCTTCTCAGCTTTCGTAAACCTTCAGAATTTTTCTGAAGGCGCAAACTGTCGCAAAGTTACGGTATTTCAAAACAAAACCTTGTTAAAACTGTCTCATCTGCAACAGACTCGTAAAACAGATTCATGCTTTTCTGCCAAAGCTCAGGTTCGTTTATTCAAAAAATTTCAGCCAAAACTATCATTTATTAGCGCTGAATGTGCTATCAACTGCTGACAGACATATTTCATTCATTCATTCATTCATTATCTCCCGCTTTATCCTCTATTAGGGTCACGGTGGGGTTCCCCATGCCCATCCAGGGGAGAAAGTTTCGTGCGCTGGGTAGATACACCCAGGACAGGGCGCCAATCCATTGCTGGGCACACACTCACTCACACAGACACACTCTATATGGGGCAATTTGGAGAACTCAATTGACATGATCCATGTTTTTGGACTGTGGGAGGAAACCCGAGAACCCGGAGGAAACCCACGCGGACACGGGGAGAACATGGAAACTCCACCCAGATAGGGATTCGAACCGGGAATCCCTAGCGTTGAAAGGCAAACGTGCTAACCACTAAGCCACTGTGCGGTCGACATATTTCATATGTTATTTAATTTTATCCAATAATAAATAATAACTGAAGGGGCTGCAGAGAACAGAGAATTTAGCCACCCCTTTCAGGCCAGTCAGGGCATAGGGTGAAAGAACTCTCAAGCTTCCTAGCTTTGCTTGGACATTGAAGGTGAGTTCTTCGTTACATAATTTACTTCATTGAATTCCTGGAGGCAGCACGGTGGTGTAGTGGTTATCACGTTCGCCCCTCAGCGCTAGGGATTCCTGGTTCGAATCCCCATCTGGGTGGAGTTTCCATGTTCTTCCCGTGTCCGTGTGGGTTTTCTTCGGGTTCTCTGGTTTCCTTCCACAGTCCAAAAACATGGATGAAGTCAATTGAGTTCTCCGAATTGCCCCATATAGAATGTGTATGTTTGCGTGTCTGTGTGAGTGAGTGAGTGTGTGCCCAGTGATAGATTGGCACCTTGTCCTGGGTGTATCTGCCTAGCGCCCAAAACGTTCTTCCCTGGATGGGCATGGGGAACACCCCCGCAACCCTAATATAGGCTAAAGCGGAAGATAATTGATGGATGGAACTAATAAATGATCAAACAAAATGAATGTAACAACAGTTTGAAAACGGATAAATACATTCATGATAAAAATCACTTTTTATAGAGGACAGAGGGGGGAAAAGGGATCTGGGCTAAAGCCCCTGATGTTTCTAAACCCTAAAAATGCCCCCGCCAGCAACCTCTGCAATTCATTGACTGGTTGTCTTACAGATTCCATCTTAGTTTCATTCATGTGTAATGTTTTGAATTTTGAACAAACCCAAGGTCTATAAACGTGCAGCTGGCTAGTTTTCTGCTTGGACTTCATTAATATTGTCATAACATCAAACAAGTGTTATCTGTAATCACTGGTGCATTCAACCATTTAAAGGGTAAATAGATACAGGTTTGAAAACAACCTTGCCCTATTGTACAATTTACTATCTACTCCATTAAATATTGGGTTGTTGGTGAATTAAATTAAGTTTATAACCAGAAAGGATAGTTTCTCTTCATGAAAGAATCCAATTAGCAAGCCCATTTCTTCGGTCTACTAGGACTTTCACTGATGACTCTAATGCCCAAAAAATGATTTTCCACTGCTCTTTCAGTGGTGGTTGAATGTTTAACAGAAATGTTTCTTTCATCCAGGAATCCAGGAATTCATTCATTCATTCATTCATTATCTTATCTCCGCTTAATCCTATATTAGGGTCGCAGTGGGGTTCCCTATGCCCATCCAGGGGAGAATGTTTCGGGCGCTGGGCAGATACACCAGGACAGGGCGCCAATCCATCGCTGGGCACACACTCACACACACACAAACAGACTCTATATGGGCCAATTTAGAGAACTCGATTGACTTGATCCATGTTTTTGGACTGTGGGAGGAAACCGGAGAACCCGGAGGAAACCCACGCGGACACGGGGAGAACATGGAAACTCCAACCAGATGGGGATTCGAACCGGGAATCCCTAGTGCTGAGAGGCGAACGTGCTAACCACTACACCACCGTGCTGCCTCCAGGAATTCAATGAAGTAAATTATGTAACGAAGAACTCACCTTCAATGTCCAAGCAAAGCTAGGAAGCTTGAGAGTTCTTTCACCCTATGCCCTGACTGGCCTGAAAGGGGTGGCTAAATTCTCTGTTGCGTTGCTTCCACTGTCAGATTGGCTTCACCCAGTTATATGGGTTCCAGTTAATAGGTAAAATAACTTTGAATAGACATAAGACCTCATTGTCCAAAATGATGGACATCTGGAAGAACTGGTTATGGGTAAGCAATACTCCTCGACATTCCCATTTGGCTTGGCGATCTTTTTTAAGCCCAATTTAACAAAGAGTGAGTAAGGTAGTGACACTTTATTCCATACTAGCCGCTAAGTTTCAAAACTCAAATGCATTTTAGCTGCTGAGCACTTACCCTGTCTAATCTTACATAAAGCACATGCATCCTTCCCACACCCTCCCCAGAATAATAATGGTCAAACACAGATTTTAAAAGAGAGTATAACTGAGTTTCAGTCTTTAAAATATCAGTTTTGATGCCACAAAGCTATGGAAAACCGACGTTCTGTCCAGACCTTCAAAGCCTAAAATATTTAATTCACAGATTTATGTTACTGATGTTAATTATATTTTGTAATATATTAAACACGTCCAGACTATTTTCTTATTAAAGCATTTAACCAATAACATTTAAGAATTATTGGTTGCCAGGTTTAAAATGTGTCTGCCTAGGGCTTCAGAATTGTACTATAGATCTGTTGCTGCAACCAATCAGATTTTGAGTTGGTTTTTAAGAGCCTTCTGGGGGCTTGGTTAAGTCAGTGTATTCACCCTTTTATTGAGCATACTTTTAGGGCCAGTTAAAATTTATTACAGAAATACAACTTTATTTTCAATGCGGCCAGTGGCTAACGTTCGTCTCTCTGTGCTGGGGTCCCAATCTGGGTGAAGTTTCTATGTTCGCGTGGGTTTCTTCCAGGTCCTCTGGTTTCCTCCCACAGTCCAAAAACATGGATTCAAGCAAACTGAATGCTCTAAATTGCCCCATATAGTGTGTGTGTGTGTGTGTGTGTGTGTGTGTGTGTGTGTGCGAGTAAGTGTGGCCCGGGATAGATTGGCACCCTGTCCTGGGTGTATCTGCCCAGTGCCCAAAATGTTCTCCTCTGGATGGGCATGTGGAACCCCCCTGTGACCCTAGTAGAGGATTAACTGCAAGATAATGAATTAATGAACTAGACTATCAGCATTAGCTTTGATGGCAATAGAAACATACTTAAAAACACAATTAAACTCTTTTTAGGAAAATCAAGGAGCATGGACATTGTGGACAAATAAACAGAATTTAATCAAGACTTTTGGTAAGTATTATTTTCCTAAATAATATTGCAATTTTATGAGGTTATTGATGTAATGGCTTTTTATACTGCATTTCTGTTTTAGATGTTATTATAGCTATAATATAGTTATTGGCAGGTGGATTAATGTAGATAAGGCATTATTGAAGGCCTAGGTCTGAAATGCACACCCCGCCATATACCATATCTCAACCCATTTCCTTACATGTAAGATAATGTTCTACTAGATACTACAGTTTTCATGTTGCAGCATACCAGGGAATGTATACATAATTAATCCAGAACATAAGTGATATGTCAAACAGAATATTTTTTTTCTCTTCTTGCAATCTACACTGTAAGAACAGTCTGGTTGTGTTTGGGGCCTACCTAAAACACTTTACTTCACACTTTAATAAGGGAACTGACATTTTAACATGCAGTATATATGCATCCCATTGTTATTTGAATGTCACCCAGCAAACTATGGTATTATAAACAGGACCTTTTTTTGTTGCGTCTACAAAGGTGTTATTATTAAAAGTGTGTTTTCACCATGGGATTTGCAGGCTGTGCCAAAGCACAGTCTTATTTTAATAAATACAAATAGACCAAGCAGAAATGTATAAACTAATACCGTACTGTTTTAATTGATGTATATTCTATTTATCCTTTATTTGAATTATAGTATATTTAATTTCAAATTTTTTAAACTGTCAGTGAGAAGTAAAATCTATGTGGGGAAAGACAGGTACAGGTGGAAAATAGAAGACCAATTGTTATGAGTTGAAAACAGGATACAAAGATGCAGATGGACAAAAAGGGGTTTTCTTTATTAAGTAGCAAAATCAAAGGTCAAAGAACGAAAAAGAGTCTGCGAAGAGCGGACTCGGAACTGCGCTAAGAACGTAACTGAAAAGTTATTCAAACCTAAAGGGGTGGATTAGAACCCCGGGCTACCAATCCCTAAACCAGAGGGCTACTGCTGCACCACTGGGGAATTAATGCAGGTTGAGCCAACCAGACCCCACAACTTAAGAGCAGGAAGCAAATGCAGCTTCTCCACTCAAGAGGTGGACCTGCTCCCCGCTCTGCACCTAAAAACTTAGAGGAAGAGGGGAAGGGGGAAAGACAGCAATTAGACAAATATTTTTCAGTCACCTGGTCTCGAACCCAGGTCTGCTGAGTCAGAGCTAAGCACCAGAGGGAGCACCATAAATGCTAAGATGCAGGCTTGGGTCCCATACAACACACTCCTGGTTGGTAGGCCTTAGTCTACAGAGGTCTCAGAAACTCCTAGGGTAAAATACTTTTTTTGCTTAATAGAGAGCTGAAATACCTCCTGTCTCCTGGTGGTACCACGGCTGACACCTCTAAACAGGCCCTACAATTGCAAATGTAAACCATACAGTGGCAAAATCAAGGCTGCCGCACTTACCAGCCACAGAGCAGCTCCTTAAATAGGGAAACTGCAGCTGGTGCACGTCAGCCCTGCTTAGGATCTCCAGGATAAAAGACCCACACACAAAAGCAATGTAACTTCAATGGCACCTGGTGCCAGAGCTCCGTGCGTAAGATGATCCGGAGACCCTAACACCAATTGCAACAGAATGATGTCTATTAGATCTGGAAGGGCCATAAAACCATCTAAGGACCACAAGAAGCCAGACCTCCAGTTGGTAGGGGACCAGAAGTGGGTGAATGATCTGAGTATAATTTTTAACAGATTTAATCACTCCCCTCCCCCTTCCAAAGTTCAGACACCTCCACTTTAGTCTACTCATACAGCAGCATTACTAATGCATACAGGAGTAGCATGAACAACTTATTAAGAAGGCCAGCTCTGTACATGGGTGGGGGGTGGGGGTGGGGTTGTACATTAAATCCAGTACAGATGGTGGGAGATAGGAAGATGCTAAATAAATCAGTGCCTTTAATTGACAATGAATCCCATCCTATGTATGAGACCTTAGGAGCACTGGGCAGCTCCATCAGTGACAGACTACAGCATATGAATGTTACAGCAGTGTTAATAATAAGAAATAAATGTGGTCCAGATTTTGTATTAATTAATAACAGGTTGTCGTGAGGTAATCAAAATGTAATGGCACATTCATAGCGATACCCAATGCAAATGCAATCTTTCATATCTTGCAGGACTAACTAGTATAACAACAGCATGTAACCAAAACAAAAAATGAACATTACTGCCTATATCCCCCTGTGTATGCATAAAATAAACAAAAGTGACTGACTGATGTTTAACAAATTTTATCATGTTAAATCTTCAATGTGGCGGCACCGTGGCTTAGTGGTTAGCACGTTCGCCTCTCAGCACTAGGGATTCCTGGTTCGAATCCCCATCTGGGTGGAGTTTCCATGTCCTCCCCGTGTCTGCTTGGGTTTCCTCCGGGTTCTCCGGTTTCCTCCCACAGTCCAAAGCTTGGATCAAGTCAATTGAATTCTCAAAAATTGCCCCATATAGAGTGTGTCTGTGTGAGTGTGTGCCCAGCGATGGATTGGCGCCATGTCCTGGGTCTATCTACCCAGCGCCCGAGACGTTCTCCCCTGGATGGGCATGGGGGACCCTACCGCGACCCTAATAGAGGATAAAGCGGGAGATAGTGAATGAATGAAATCTTCAATGTACAATATATAAAGCATACCTAATATCATTACGTTTATTTTACCCCTTTAACACCAAAGTTTTTGTTATAAAAAAAAAAAACATACAATATACATTCTAAACAGTCAATGTTTTATACATAATTACTTTGGTTTTAAATGTATATGCCTATTACAATTAATTTAAAATGAAATTAATTTCTCAAATATAAATCATGTGAATTTTCACATACAACAGGACATTCATATGTTTTTTCTCCGAATATAACAGAAATTTGCTATCTAATGTCATGCCCTGCTACGCCTCCTTAGGAGGCTGCACATCTGATGTGCCATACTGAGGTGCTCGAAGGCGCAGGAGGGAGCCAGGCAACACGCAGGTAGTGGGAATAGAGTTTTATTAAAGAGAACACATTAAACAAAGTGGTGAATTATAAGCAGGGTGACACAAGGTGACGGTGTGCACAGTAAAAGGGGAACTAGAACTAAATACACAAAACCTGATCACATGCACAAAAACAAACCAATGAACACATAAGGTTAATTAACTAAAATGGAGAATGGAACACATTGTTAATTAAAACAAATAGTGATCAGGTGCCTTGGGCACCTGTAACATCTAGTAGCCTAAATCATTAATATAACAACTGATCTGCAACCCTTCATCGTATCCTAGTTCCAGTTGCTCTTCTCCCTTGGCAGGAGCCTTCTCCCTTGCATGTTGTCAGGTTGAAAGGGCTGGGCCACTCCCCCCGTCTCCCGTGTTTCGGGGTTGGCCGTGTAGGGCTTCCGTAGGTAGGGCCCCATCCTCTTGAACTGGGATTGGGTCCTACCTGATCACATGTGGCCTGCTGGCGGTATTTTAAGCACGCTTGTCCCGTGAGCCAGCAGGTCAGCATTTTGCTTATGTACGTGCTTTTGCGTGTACAGGTGTGTTACATCGGGTGTCTGCGTTTGGTTTGTTTTAGTTGCTTTGTTTAGTTTATCCCAGCACGTTTCGCCGTGCCTTCAGCAGCGTTCCCGCTGTTGTATATTTGTGTTTTGCTCCCGGCACGTCCCGCCGTGCCTTCGGCGGCGTTTCCGCTACCGTCAGTAAATAAACTGATATTTGTTTGCTTACCTGGTCGCCTGGCTCGCTTCCTGCAACCGCACCACGCTGCGCCGCCTTCTACAGACAGCGCGGCCCGATCGTGACATTAATGCTGACCTCGCGAATCCCTGCGAAGTCCAGGATTCCTCATCTGGGTAAGCGCTCTACTTTTCTATTTTTTCTCCACGGTCGCGGCACCAGCTACATTGACTCGGCGCTAGACCTGCCATTAGCCGTGTTAGCTTCGGCGCTAGTCCGCCATTAGCCTCCGCTATTTTAACACGGCACTAGCCCCGCCATTAGCCGCGTTTTTCCGCTGCAGCTCCGGCTATATTATCTCGGCGTTAGCCCCGCCATTAGTCGAGTCCCTGGCTGCAGCATCCCGGCTACATTAATCCGGCGCTAGCCCCGCCAATAGCCATTTCCCCTACTGCAGCAATCGGCTACGTTAGCTTGGCGCTAGCCCCGCCTTCTCATCTCTGCTGCAGTGCTCGCTTCCCGGAGGTTGGAGCGATGAGGGGAATAAACCAGGTCCCGGATTATGGGGAGATTGTGCTCCCTCTCTCGGCCCCGATTAAGCTCCCGGCACCCTGCGACGGGGTGGCTTTGAAGCCACTGCCTTATATTATCGGCTGTCGCAGGGTGTTTGACCTGGTGACCAGTCGGGAGCTTTCGGAGCGAGAGAGGGTGCTATTCTACCTCTCCCGACTCCTGGGACCTGCGCTGAGGTGGGCCGAGGGCCTGGTGGACTCAGGGGACGTCTGCCTCACCTCAGCGAGCCGATTCGAGGCGCCGTTCTTAGCCCGGTTTGCCCCGGGTTCAGATGCCCACTCCGTCGGCAAGCAACTGGACGCGGTAAAGAGACAACTTTCCCGTGGGCGAGTTAAGGATCCTCGGCGCAAGTTCTTTCTCGGCGCTAGGGATCCGCCGCGTGATCCTCCGTGCGAGCCTCCCTGCTGCACAGTTCACCCGCTCTGCGAGTTCTTTCTCGCCGCTAGGGATTCGCCGCGCGATTCTCCATGCGAGCCTCCCGGCTCCATGGATCACCCGCTGCGCAAGTTCCTTCTCGCCGCTAGGGAACCGCCGCGCGATCCTCCGTGTGAGCCTCCCGGCTCCGCGGATCACCCGCTCCTGGAGTTCTTTCTCGCTGCCCGGGATCCGCCGCTCCGCGCGATTCTCTGTGTGTTCCCCCCTGCGAGTTACTCTGTGCTCGCTATGCCCCTCGCGGTTCTCCTCGCGATTCTCCTCGCGATGCCCCTCGGGTTCAGCGATCCACGGAGCATCCGCCCTGCGACTGTGAGCCGCGCCGCGCCGCTAGGGCGTCCCCGCTCACCATCAGCGAGACCCTGCTCGCCTCGAGCGTTTCCTCGCTCGCCTTCGGCAAACCGCCTCTCCTCTTTTGGCTTTTGGCGGCCCGCTGGTGGCGCTTGTCACCTGGTTCAGCGCCACCAGCGGGCCGCCCCCTGATCCGTGCAGTACCGCGAGTGACCCGCGTAGCGCTGCCTGCACGTTTTGCAGGGTTCAGGCCATCGTCCCCGAGCCGTCCAGGTTCTCTTTAGGGTGCGCCTGGTGCTCGGTATCAGCCTCTGTAGACCAGGACTGTGTTTTATGTGGTGTGGCCATGGTACTGGTTCTCTCCCTTTGTGTCCAGGTGGCGGTAAAGAGGGAGACTGAGAGCCGAGGTGTGGTGTCCAGCGCATCTTCTGGGGTGCAGTCCTGTGGTCCGAGGAGGAGGCTGGGGCCGTCTATTTCCCCCACGCGGGACCGTATCACGTTCGCCCTGGACTACTATGCCTCCGCGCTGGACTATTGGCCCCAATATCAGGACATGTGCCATCCGCTTCGGACAAGGTGTTTGCTGGACTGGAGGTTTGGAGGGCTGATCCAACCACATGGGACTCTGGACCAGCTTCCCAGTTCATGGACCAAGACTGGGTCACCTCTGCGTCCACTCGGGTCACCTCTGCGTCCACTCGGGTCACCTCTGCGTCCACACAGGTCACCTCTGCGTCCACTCGGGTCACCTGTGCGGGGTTAGGGCGCGTTCGGAACCACATAGGGTCACGCCCTCGTACCCACAAGGGGTCACGGCGCCCCCGCATCCTTAAGGGGTCTCGCCACACTCACAAGGGGTCTCGCCACCCACACGCACCCAAGGAACCTCGCCGTCCACGCGTTCTCATGAGGTTACGTCCCTCAAGTGCTCACCTGTGGTCAGGCCCCCCTCGCACTCTCAAGCGGTCATGGCGTCCCCACATCCTCAAAGGATCCCGTCATCCTCGTGCCCACAAGGAGGAGCCACACCACTGCACTCACAAGGGGTGATAAACTGATATTTGTTTGCTTACCTGTTCGCCTGGCTCGCCTTCTACGGACAGCACGGCCCGATCGTGACACATGTTTCCTTTTTAAGGCATTTACTTCAATCTCATGACAGGACACTTTTTGAGTTTTGCACAATAATTGTGCATCTTGTACTTAAGGCTTTGCTGCCATCCATACATTATTGAAGAAGATCCTGGCTCCTTGAGTTATTTCTCAATAAGAGCCTCTACTACTAGTAGTATTGGAAAACTTGTGGATGGGCTGTATAGTAAAAAATGCATATGTTAAAGCCTGCTTAATATCTGATTTGGCACCCAGGATTGTTTTATGATTATGATAAGATTTATTGGCTTCTTGAAGAATCATTTCCCCATAATGGGAGAACTATTAAATTTGAATTTAGCTGGCCAAGGATCAGAACGGCTTGTGAGCTACATAGACTCTACCTTGAAGCTTCTTAAATGCTCATCAAACCATGCAATTTGTAACTTAAAACAAAGACAGGCGAACTATGCACAATCATTTGGATCATTTCTGCAAAATCAGGCAAACCCCCAGTTGATCCAAAGGCCAACGTCATTCCAAAAAAATAATCAGTACCTAAAAGTGGTGGTTAGCACGTTTGCCTCTCAGCGCTAGGGATTCCCAGTTCGAATCCCATCCCTGGTGGAGTTTCCATGTTCTCCTCGTGTCCGCGTGGGTTTCCTCAAGGTTCTCTGGTTTCCTCCCCATTCCAAAAACATGGATAAATGAAATTCTCCAAATTACCCCATATATAGTGTGTTTGTGTGTATGTCTGTGTGAGTGAGTTGTGCCCAGCGATAGATTGGTGCCCTGTACTGGGTGTACCTGCCCAGCCCAGAGACGGTCTCCCCTGTATTGGCATGGGGAACCCCTGGCAACCCTTGTAGATGATAAAATGATGGTATGATGAAGATAATGGATGGATGGATGGATGGAAATGTAATGAAACAACTTGTAGGCGGTTTATTTTGTCATTCCACTTGTAGGGGAACTCTCAGATGAACTCATTCAAGTTTTCAAGATAATAAGAATATTTCCTGATTAAGATATTAAGGCACAGTGCCAACTCCAATGGTACAATCCCCTTTGGTAAATCATACAAAACGTCTGGTGGGTAACCTGAACCTGAAGTGGTGGGTAAATCACCAACATAGACTGTGAGTGAAAGCTTCATGTCTTGTCCAGATAAAAAAATAGTTTGAAGTGTTAAGAAGGATGTGGAAAATGTATATAGAATCTTGTCGGCTCTTGAACACCATCTCTTGAATGTCTCTTTTGCTCAGAAATTGTGAAAGTAAATGCAAAATTGGTATATACTGGAATGTTTTTTTTAATCTGTTTTATGTGTTGAACTGTACTTGATGATAGAAAAATATTCTTTTAGAAAGCAACCTCTTCTATAAGAGGTGCTAAGAGGTCCACTAAAGTTGCACTTATAAAGTTTAACTAGCGAATATTTTCTTCTCATTCTGAAGTGACAGAATTATCAATATTGCAATCATGTTTTTCTTAAAGTGCTTAAGAGAATTTCTTAAATAACTTGAACAGATGCTAACAGATGATAAAATAATAAAATTAAGCTCCTCTACAATTTTATTAATGCATAGGTTAAATACATTGGAAATCTCTTCCAACTTAAGAAAGAGGCAACCAAGTCTGTCAATAATGTCTTAGTTCAAGTCCTCCTCTTCTTCAAATACATATTCGGTGTAGTTTTCGGTTTCAAAACAGTCACTTCATTAAGGTGTCTGACATGTATATTATTAAGGTTTCAAAATCTTGAAATGAATGAGGATTATGTTTACACACGTTGTGTATATATTTGTGCTATAATCATAATTTTTCAAAACACAAGCCACTGGTTCATGTTTTTTAAATATTGCTTCTCTATGCAGCCGGCCATAATTCCCATTTTAAGTGTCGCCATGCTGTGGTGTACAGTACATAGTTGGTGTCAAGGAAATCTGGATGTCTGGCAGTACACATTGACAAGAAACTGAGATTCTGAAACCCTAAAGTAGTCAAATGCTGTTCACATGAAGTTGTGAGGGACTGAGCCAAAGGCATTGGTGATATTCAGAAAAAACACAAAAAAGTCTGTTCCCTCATTCTTGGCGACCTGGATCTGATGCCAGTTTATGCTTGCATGTTCCACACAAACAGAGAAGCCAGAGATGTCTGCTTTCTGAATTGGCATGCCAATCAGGTTGTTTCCTTTTATTTGTCCTGATATGAGCAACCACACTAAAGAAGAGTTTTCCATTGACATTTAGTAGGCTTATATGGTGGAATTGGACAATTTCTGATGAGACTTTTTCCTTTGGGATAAGGATTCCTCGGGCTCTGCGCCAGGACATTGTTATCTCTTTTTTGTTAGACAACTTTCATCAGCGTCCAGAGAAATCAGGTTTTTATTGAGCCAGAATATCACTCTATTAAGACCTAGGGCAAATGCAGTTCTTGCTCTATACAGTTTTTTCTACTTCGCTCCATCTGGGTGGGCTGCTGCCTATTTCATGCTTTGATGAATCAACTGGTGGCGTGTCATGTGGGATCATAACTTAATTATAATGTTGATCATCTATACAGGACTTTATCAGTTGTTCTTCAAGGTTGGCCTATAACACTGAGAGATTTACTCTTTTCTCCTCTGTAAAATGTCTCTTATAAATTTGAAATTAAATCCTTGTAGAGAGTGATCTTGTTTGCTCCTTCCTGCTGTGATTCCTCTGGAGATTTTCAGCTCTTCTTAATGTTGTAGGCCTTCTCTGGATCTTTCCTGCAGAAGGTTTATGTCCTCTTTCTCTTCCTCTGTGGTCTTTCTCAATTAGCTTTTTTGACCACTCCAAACCCTTCACTCCATAGGCATATATTGTCCATTCTTTCCAGCTTCTTGATACATGTAACACTGACCACTTCTAAGGTGTGTCATGTCGCAGGATTTTTGCCACTTAACTAATGTCATTCACCCCTGGATCTCTTCTTCACTACACTGCTGTTCATAATGGATTGGTTTTTTTTTTGCCTGATGTATTTTTAGGCCTTGGGTGGAAGTACACTTTGATCAGGCATATACATAGCTCTGGAGTTAACATCCTGCTATAGCTGTTGGAGCCTGTTGGGTTTGCTGATCTTTAAACTCTTAGTCTGTTTTGTTCCTGGGTTTATTGTTGGGTTATTTGCTGATGAGCCAAATCTTCTGAAAATTGCATGTGGCGCGACTCAGAGATGTACATGAAACGATATGTACAGGAGTGTTTGGAAAGTGTGCGAAATCGATGGCTGGTGTGGAAATTCAATGTGGTATCTGTTCCATCTCACCAGTCGAATCCAGTTTTACAGCTATTTATTTGACAGCAAATATTGTGTAATTACTAAATATATTTTGGTTCTTGTAAAAAATATTTATCCAGTCATGTTTAATACATAATTTATTCAGTCCAACCCTTACTGGTTGACAACACAGACTCAAAACATGTGACAACTTGTGTTTCAGGTTGATAATTCATTAGGATCATCTTTAGGGACTCTAGCATTTGTATAGATTCCATTATCAAAGGGTCTAAAAACTGTGTCTCACTTGTGTAATATCTGTACATATTTGTGAAAGGCATCACCAGTTGGACCAGAGTGCACATTTCAGTCCAATTATCAGGGAATGTGTTTCTCAGTGTCATACCTGCAAAGTGTTGCCACACATCAGCTTTTAGAACACCTACATGTAAAAAGGCAGTTGTATTTACTGAAGTATGGGCAGAAGCTGTAAAATTTTCTACCACCTCGCAGCTTTGCAGATTTCCAATCGATTTTCCATCACCAAATGTTCTATAATACTTGTAGTTTCCTTATCTTGGTGTAATTAGAGGTGGCAACCCATGCATGTCTAAAATTATAGGAATAACAAAGACATGTCAGTTCATTTCAGCTGTATCCTTGTGGAAAGTAGGTAATATATTAGTAGTACAACTAATCCACTCTAACCAGGTGTTATTGTTGTCATAACCAATTTTAATAACAATGGTCCCATCTAATTTATTTATCTCTATTTTCTTGATCATTTTAATGCCTGTTATGACCAATTTGCTGAGTTGAGTTGTTTTGTTTGGTGTATACTATGTGCAAGTACCTATTCTCTCTTTCTGTGCTGTGGTTGCTATAGTGATGACACTTGCACTTCATTGATGATCATCACCTAGCAACTATAAGAAGATGCCGGTAACAAGATTACGGGAGCTTTGATCCTCTCAGTGCTCACATTGTTTTGCATATTGCTCTAGTCTGTGCTGGCTTTTTGTAGTCTTTCATTATATGTTAAAGGTCTGTGTAGAATAATTGAATATATTAGGGTTTGGTTGATGTGGTGTGATCTTGTAGTTTGTGTGAAAGTAGGATGTTTTCTTTACTTTACAAAGCTGCATTTTCCTGCTACATCCATGTTTTGTTTTTTTTGTATTTCTTAATATTATTGTTATGTGTTGATATGTTTTCTGTTACAAGCAATTACATTTACATCTGTTTATTTACCACTACAGCGATGGATTGGCGCCCTGTCCTGGGTGTATCTGCCCAGCGCCCGAAAAGTTCTCCCCTGAATGGGCATGGGGACCCCCCCCCCCCCCCGCGACCCTAATATAGGATAAAGCGGAAGATAATGAATGAATATTTACCACTACTAGTAAGGGTGGACTGCATTTTGTTTGAGTGATCTTTGTAAGGTAAGACACCTGTATCATTTCTTTTACTTTTTTTTATTAGGTCTCTGGGGTCCTGTAAAAAGTTGCTTTTTGATTTATGTTAGCCTGAGACCACCCTCAAGCTGGAGTGGTGTCTTTGTGAACAGAATTAAACCATGACAACGGTGAATATGTGCTTGTATTTATTTGTTGGTTGGGTTCCAGGGTTCTAACAATGTCGTTGGCTCTTGTTTTTTTAGTGGGTGTAGTAACTGTAGTTTTTATGTTATGTTTTTTTTTGTCTGTAGTTAATGTTTTTTATAGTGTAACAGACTGAGGAACTGGTTTTGGCTACACTCTTTGTAAACATTTTATTGTATCCCAGCCAAGAATATCAACAATGATTCCTTTATTCCTTTAACTTGTGTACTGAATGTTTGTAAACAGAAATGAGGAATTAATAATAGGTGTTCTCTTTATAATGTGAGGATTCTCATTTTTCAGGAGGATTCTCATAATGCGAGGATTTCAGAGTGCTCGGTGCAGACAGTACTTACATCCAGCCACCAGGTTGTGTCATTCACCAGAAACTTTTCCATCTCAGATATTGTTTAAAAATATTCCTGTATAAAAATCTTGTCATTAATATTTGTTATAAGCTTCCAATTGTCTTTCATAACATTCATTACTACAGTCAATGATTTTGCAGGTAACTACTTTAGCTAAATTAAGAGTAAGTTTCACATCAGTATTTCGGCAATTTACCACACAAACACAAATGATCAATGTTAGCCAAACGGAGTACACCACGTTTGAACCATCACTTAGGCAATGTTCAAATGTGTAGAATGTATATACAGGTGTGTAGAACAAGAATGCAGATCACTTTAACACTTTTTATATATGTTCATCCAAAATTTATTCCTGCTTAATAGT
>JAFMOD010000334.1:847787-868000 GCA_019802435.1 Corydoras maculifer
TTCATTCCACTTCACAATTGTATACCACTTTGTGTTGGTCTTTCACATTAAATTCCAGTGAAATATATTTATGTTTGTGGTTGTAATGTGACAAAATATGGAAAAGTTCAAGGGGTATGAATACTTTTGCAACCCACTGTATAATCACTAGAATAGTGTTGTTCCTGTAAAGGGACTGCTCTGATGAGACTGAGACAAATAACCTTTTAGAACTATTAGCTCCAAAAAATTGTCAACAAAATATGATTAATAATAAATAAACAGTTGTAAATTATGGCTTTAAAACCATATACTAACTAAACGGACATACAAATAAATTGAATAGACACAGAAAAAAGAATATAGATGGCTATATAGACAGCAATGGCTACGATAGCTTAAGCAACACAACTTGCTAGTTGCATGCCGCTAGGGTGAGGCTAGGTACCTCTAAGATTAAGTAGGAAAAGGCTGGAAAAGGTGGTGTTGAAATAAACCCAGGTGCAGGTGGATATCATTACTTAACCTATATAGGCCTCTTTTTTCCATATAAACCAAAGGAGATGTAATAATATAACCTGTTATAATATTATTCATAAAATTTCATAAAACTTAAGACAAAGAACAAAAAAGCATGAACATGTTAAGCAATATTAATAAACATGTATATGAAACCAGTAAATCATCATCTTATATCAAATAAATGAACGTAAATATCAGTTTTATATTAAAATCATTTTGCCTGTTTGGTTGGTGTTTTTGTAATTTTTTGTCTTACGATAACAAATGTATAAATATGCTAAATTGGTTGTACAAGCTTAACAAATGAATTTTACTTTTGTTTTTTAATAGTTAATACTTGCTCTTAGTTATTTTTTAATCCTATTAATTTCATTTATTAATAATTTCAAAGGGGCGGCACGGTGGCTTAGTGGTTAGCAAGTTCGCCTCTCTGCACTAGGGATTCCCGGTTCGAATCCCCATCTGTATGGAGTTTCCATGTTCTCCCCGTGTCCGCGTGGGTTTCCTCTGGGTTCTCAGGTTTCCTACCACAGTCCAAAAATATGGATCAAGTCATTTGAGTTCTCCAAATTGCCCCATATAGAGTGTGTCTGTGTGAGTGAGTGTGTGCCCAGCGATAGATTGGCGCCCTGTCCTGGGTGTATCTGCCCAGCACCCGAAAAGTTCTGCACTGGATGGGCATGGGGAACCCCCCCGCGACCCTAATATAGGATAAAGCGGAAGATAATGGATGGATGGATAATTTTAAAGGAGAGTATATCAATAATGTGGTGGCGGTGAAAGGAGTGATGTGTGAAGCTGAAAAATGATGAAGTGTTAATGAATGTCATTAGTGCATATGTACCACAAGTAATTTGTTAGATTGAAGAAAAAAAAGGATTTAAAGAAATTCTATGAAGTGTTGTTAATTGTTGTTAACTGTAATTAAAGCTGACTTTAATGGGCATGTTGATAAACGGAATAGAGGTAATAAGGTGGTGATTGGTTGATATGGTGTGGGGTCAGGAAAATTAAAGTGGTATTTTTGGATACAGAGTAAGGTAGGAACCAATGATCAGATCAGAACAACATCAATACGTGCCTCCAGCACTGCCAGCCATCAGGGTGCTGTTGGAAATTGGGCAAATGATGGGCTTAAAAGGTAATAAGGTAGATGTGAGAGTATATGAACACTGAATGAACGCATAGTGACTGATAAAGTTATCTAATATGACAAAAAAAACCAGAAGGTTGACATACAGTGTTTGCAAGAGACCAAGTAGAAAGAAGTAACTCTGGAAATATAAGTGGTGGGATTAAACTTTACTAGCTTGGGATAGAGTTATGTTAAAGAAAAAGTACACTAAAAATGTTGCAGATGTGAAAAGTGTGATAAGTGATGTGTGAAGCATTGAATGCATTTAGTGCATATGCACCACAAGTAGATTGAGTGATAGAGGAGAAATAAAGATTTATAGAATTCATTAAATCAAGTGTTTGAAAAGATACCCAAAGAGGAGAGAGTTGTGATTGAAACTGGCTTCAATGGGCAAATTGGTAAAAGGAATATCGATGATAAGAAGGTGTTAAGTCGATATGGTGTTATGGATATAAGCAAGGAAGGGCAAACGATTTCATGGTTCCCTGACTACCTAGTACATCAGGACAGAGGAATAAAAGAGTAAAAATTTAAGTATCCATTCAACATTCCAAATAGGTGTTAAAAAGTTTGTTGGTATCCTCATAAAACATTCTCTATGCAGCAGCAAAGTTCATTTTTGAATGTCTAGTTCCCTGGGGTGATGTGCCTCTAGGGAAAATACACAGGCTCAAGCTAAGTTTTGTTTAGGGTTAAAAATTCCCTAGCAAATTAGTAGTTCTTTATATTGGGCACAAGTTTCATATAGCTGTAGCACCATCACGCTTACCTGGTGTGCTAGGATTGCTGGGGCTGCTGAGGGCATCAATGAATTCTTAAGGGATGCTGGAGGCGGTATTGGTGCTATGAAGGCACACAAATCATTGTGCTAGGGCTGATGAGTGGAAAGAATGGCAGTTTAATTGCTCTAGAGCAGAGGTCACTACTTGGCGGGCTGCGGTTCGGGCACGGACCCAGACATTGTTCACTGTGGACCCAAACCGTTAAACTATTGATTTAATTTTTACTGTTGTGAATTTTAAGTGGCTGATTTTTTCTTGTTTTTATGGTATAAAAACTCATAAACTCACTAAACTCATAGACCAATCGCATGCGTTGTAAAGGCTCTCCTCAGCCAAAGGCTCTCCTCAGCCAATCAGGTGTCATGCACAGACGAGGCTGTCTTTGGGTGCTGTACTGCACATGTATGGAAAAATGAAATAAAGCTAAGACTAGGGCCATCAACTTTGGTGGACAGCAGGTGATTAAATGATACAAGGACCACAAGAGGTACACATAAGGTTAAGGTCCAAGAACAAATGCTGAAACCGGGTCAGTCAGCCAACACAACAATATAAGAATAAGCTACAATGTTTCATTGAAGAACTAACTTGAACGGCACTTCACACTCTGCTAACCGTTCCAGTACCACAAAATACAACATGCAAATCTGCAATGTGTCAGCCAATCTAGAAGAAATGCTAAAAGCTAAAAAGACATTTGCTAAACATATGCAGGATGCTTCATGGAGATGGCTGCTTACCATGAAAAAAGACTTAAGAGCCATGGCGGAGAATGTAATGTTGAAGCATTTCAAGGACCACCATTCTATATGGACTGAGGAGTGGGTACAAATAAACTGTCCAGTGTCACTTGATGAGGCTTACCGGCTAGCGAAAGAGAACCTAGTGGTGCATGCAGAGGAAGGTTTCACTGCACATGTGTGTACCCTCACTTTCTCTCCTGCACTCTGCCTCCCTTACTTCCCTTACCCTTGTGTTCTCCACATTGGCAACTTTAGTGGACCTGGAATTTGTATACACAACCTTCAGATTTTACCATTTTAAGGCTCTTTCCTATCTTGCAAGCTTGTCTGAAAAATCCATAGCTTATGTTGTAGCCATGCTGGTTTTTAAAGAGGCTTATTTGTAGATTCATTATGCTTACAATTAGATTCCACTGTCCTGGGTAACTTGAGAGGTTTTTTTTTTTCTGGTTTATAGCAATTGAATTGGTTGCCACCAGTCTACAAACTTGGCTCTGAAAGCAACACAAGGTAAGCTGCACTTTTCATCACATTTGGTGGTTCCAAATTATTTGTATTTCCCATATTTTACTCCTCCTTTTTTATAGGCTGGTGTTATGAAAGAAGTAAATCTCCATTCTTGGTTCAATTCTTGCCTCTCTTCACCAATCCCCACCCCTGCCCTCATATCCCTGGAGGTACATTAATCAAATGAGCATCCTAAGGAGTGTGAAGGTGGCAATGTCGGTCAGGCATAGGCTTGTGAATGGGAGACAGAACAGTGTAAAAAAAGAAAGGTAATAGACTCACCTGCCATGTGTTTTGTCAATTATGTCTGAGTGCCTGCAGGAGTAATAGTGAAAGTGGAAATAGGGAAAGAAAAAAAGAGAACGAGTTGGTGAGCAAGAGACTGCAATTCACAAGAACTTTGTGTATGTGGGTGTGTCTGAAAGGACATTTAAAGTGAAGTGGTGTTAAAAAAGGTCAAAATTATTATCTGCCTGTCTTTAGCTTCCTTATTGCCTGTATCACAGTATTTGTTACATATATTCCTTGTTTCCCTTATATTGTATATACTGTATGAAATAAGAAAATAAATAGTAGGACCATATTTCTAGATGGAATGATTGTGCCCTATCATAGGTGTCCCCAGCACCTGAATTGTTCTCCCCTGGATTAGCATGGGGAACCTCGTTGCTACCCTAGTGTAGGATTAAGAAGAAGATGGTGAGATGAGATCAGATGAGAGGTGTAATGGTACATTATTACAGTGGGTTGGATGGGAATTACCAGTCTCAACAAAAAAACACAAGAGACATAAGAGTTTATATGTGTTAAAACAAGCCAAATAAAAACAATATTATATTCCTCAGGGCATATAACAATACTATGGATGCATACATGACCATAACATACCTCAGGTAGCATGACATTAACAAAATGATAACCTCAGACACCATGCACATTTACACAAAATAAATAGGCAAAATAAGAGAAGCACATGAACCCAGTCATCAAGCAACTGAGACAATTCCACCTATTTTTCCTTACATCGCTTTGTGGTCAGCAAACACCCAGAGAGAGATGCTGCATGCGATCCAAGTTTTTAACGGCCAGCATGTTCAGAAAAAATAATGAACAGAAAAAGCTCATATTAAATTAAAATTTAAATGACCGTGGCTAAAACCTAAATACATTTTAATGTCCTTGTGCTGGTCCTCAGGTGGTCTTAGTATTTTATGTAGTGCTGGGAGCGATATTTGATTGCCGGTGCAATCACAGCTGAAGAAAATTGTTGCTGCACATGTGTTCAGTCATCGTGGCAAAGCATTAGGCTTCCTCGATCTTTTTGTCCTAAGTAAACAACACTCTATTTACGGATATTACATTCCAAAACTTTGGCATTTCCCTATTTTCCCATTAATTCAATATTAAACAAAAAAATAACCAAAGCAAATATGTAATAGTATGCAACAAATTTACCCTTTTTAAGGAAAGCTCATAATATAAATTTAGGTATTAGATAAGATGAAAGAGCTGTACGTGTTTAACTCATTATAGAGTAACCTTATACAGTCATCTTACCTCTTTTTTTCTTTCAAACACAGCGCCTCGTTCAGTGTGTGGTACAACATCCCCTCTGTTGTATTTTTATTTGTCAATGTTGTGTTTCACTTTTTAACAGTTTCCCTCTGTTTATATATTTTTTTAGAAATGTAAGTGTGACAGTGTGGCAAAGTGATAAGCAGTGTTAAAAAAAAAAAACACCTTTTCAAGCTTGACATTGTCAGCATGTGTATGGATAAAAATAGATGGATGTGTTTAATTCACGACATAGAAAAAGGATACAAACAACAGATTTAACCTTAACTCATTTAACACAGAATGTGTAGACACATTCATTCATTCATTCATTATCTCCCGCTTATCCTCTACTAGGGTCGCGGTGGGGTTCCCCATGCCCATCCAGGGGAGAACGTCTCAGGCGCTGGGCAGATAGACCCAGGACAGGGCGCCAATCCATCGCTGGGCAATGTGTAGACACACAATCACATATATACAGTCTTACAAGAGTAGAGTGAATAAAAATAGTCTTATCACAAAATGTTATATATATATATAAATGTCATTAGTTAAAAAAATTATTGACTGCTGTAAATTAGGTATGAAAATATATTTTATTTTTTGTGTTTGCTCACACTGAGACCGTCACACATGCATGAGGACAGGGCAAAGCAGTTTAACAACTTCTATAACAGGTTTGATTGTCCTGCTACTGCTGCACTTTGGTCCGCCTCTCCTCCTGCAACAGTTGTTACCTCATCACAATCACCATTAGCACCCCCAGCACCATATAAACCCCAGCAGCAGATCATCAGCGAACAGTATTTATTCAGTGACCCAACACAACTTCATTAAAGAACACTGGGCTTTTACAGTCATTTCCATGGTAGCCGTGCTGGGCCTTCGGTCACTCAAGCTCGTTGTCGGTCTCTCTCCCTGCAGCTTCTGGTGTTCCTGGTTTAAAAAATTTGCACACACTCTTGGTGGAGCCGTGTCAGGTGCATTAGTTAACCATTATCAAAGTCCATCAGTGATGGCTCCTCCTTCCCCTGTCCTCCATGCATGCAGCTCCACCTTTATCTACCTGCAAGCTCTTGAAGTCCGCTCTTCAGCATGTACTCACTTGTGCATCATCTGGGTCACCAATTAACCTCTTGTCCTCCAGTTTCCTGTTTTTCCCACTTTTCCCTGTCCATGCAAAAGCTCGCATGTTACATTCTAGGACCAACTGCGTCCTCATTCCTACTTGTTTTCAGCACCAATTGTAGCAGTGGGTAAAAGCAATGAAGATTTCATACGAATGAACAGTGTTTATTCAGTGACCCAACACTTTAAAGAACACTAGGCTTTTACTGCCATTTCCTTGGTAGCCGTGCTGGGTTATTCCAGCTTGTGGTTGGTCTCTCTCCACATGGGTTTTGATGTTCCTGGTTTTAAGAGGACACACATACTCATTAGGCAAAACTGTGTTAGGAGCATTAATTAACCATAATCAAAGTCCATCAGTGATGGCTCTGCCTTCACCCACCGTGCCTTGCGATCCTGCCACACAAATGCAAACTTAAAGAACATTGCATTCAATGCTTTGCACTTTGCGTGGTGATGTTAAGGTGTTTGCTCATGAATGCCTATACCAAGAAGCTCTTAATTTAATAGTTCTTTGTTCCAATCTGAAAGCCACTTAAAGTTTGAAGGTCTGTAGTGTTTAACTCTGCAGAAAGTTGTTGATCTCTGCGCACTGGGCACCTTAGCATCTGCTGATCCAGTATTTTAAACACTTTAGTGCTTAGTTGCAGTTGACTTCTATCAAAAGTGTCATTGTGTCTTGATACAACGCTAAAATTCACTGAGTTCCTCAATGCAAAGCTATTTTCAAAATTGTTTGTAGAAACAGTCTGCATGCCTTGGTTTTTTACACCTGTGGCCATGGAAGTAAATAGATCAGCTGATTTTAATGATTTTGTATGTGTGAGCCAATAGTTTTGCCAATAAAATGTAGCTTAATATTTAACTACCCATATATCCTTTTTCCTCAAAACATTTGTTGTTTCATTGAATAAACAATGAGATGCTAAGACAGCCTAAAGTGAAGTAGTGATTAGTGATTTTTTCAAAAACATTAAGTACATTGCATACAAGCAATAATTAAAAAAAAAACACTGGACAAATGGCACTTGGTGCAGGCAGATTAAGACAATATGTGGTCGGACCAACTAAGACAACAAGCCCATAGGGCAGAACAACTCGGGCAGACTTTTAAAGATGTTGTCCTAGCTGAATTACACTGAAGGTACCATTTTATAATGCCTCTTAAATGAGGAGGATAAGGATATTCTGAAGTGTAGCCTTGAAGTCCAAGCTTTGTCTCGACAGGTGTTAGGAGAAGTTTGCTTAAACAAGCACAAAGAATATCATACAAGGGGCCAAAGAAACACTCAACTTCACACAATGATAAATATCCCTAAATTTTATGTAGCTGTTTACAACCTCGTCCAAATATTATTATGATGGTTATGCACAGTTGTATGTGTATCTTTTTGTAATTGTGGTTGTCAGATGTCATGGTATAGTAGTAAATGTGAGAATGCTGGGCCCAAACACCTGAGAAAAGCATCAGTTTAAAAAGTTCAAAGCATAAAAAACATATTTTCATCGTTGGCTCTTCTTAGAGAAAAGAGACTAAAGAAGGAGGGAGCCACATTGCAATTTTATAATGAAATGCCAGCAACAAATGTTCAAACACAACTGAGAATAAAGCATACCCGAGACACGCACTGCAGCCTCGGGTAAGCTGAACGACGGGAAGGCAAAACAAAGAAATGGGGCAGAGTCCGGCAATCATCAGGATGCAGCCGGAGAACAAAGGGGGATGAAGAATAGAGCATTCTATAGAGAAAAATTCTACTTACCTCTGCGACGCGGTCCACTCCTGGATCTGCTGGAGGGACAGTCGGGATGACAGGCATGAAAGTCCAAAATTTGATAATAAGGGTCTAAGATGTCTTATGCTGGCACCCAACTGTGCTCCTTAGGTCCAAAACCTGAGTCCAAATTTTATTTTTATGACCAGGTGTGGATACGCGGTAGGTGGATGGAGGGTAGAATTCAGAACACGGGACACGTGAAAAACTGGATGAACCCTTCAATGAGGCAGTAGTGATACTTTAAAAGACGTGTCATTGATTTTTGTAATAATTTTAAACGGTCCTACGTAACAGGGAAGCAGTCTGCGTGCGCCACTTTGCGCAATCCATTACTTTCCGGATGTTTTTCCATTGTGAGACTCACAGACTTATACTCTTACTATAAGAGTATTGAATCCCCCAGAATTAGTGAGATTGGTAATGAAATCAATGGAAATATGAGACCACGGACGTGCAGGTATGGGCAGGGGTACTAATTTCGCCACTGGTAGGGTCTTGGGGGATTTGCTGGCTGCACATAGGGAGCATGATCGTACAAATTACTAGCTGGAATGTCCTGATTTAGTGATACCCACAGTATTTACCGCGTATTAAATCTCCTGTGTGAACCACTCTGGAATGTCCCACGCAGAGCAAGGTGTGTGCCCAGGTAATGAGACAATTGTTCAAATTCAAGTTCAATTTATTTATTTATATAGCGCTTTTTACAACAGTACATTGTCACAAAGCAGCTTTACAGAATGAAAAGCTCTTAAACCCCCAAAGAGCAAGCTGAAGCGACAGTGGCAAGAAAAAACTCCCTTTTATGTTGTTATTTTAAGGAAGAAACCTTGGGAGGACCAAAACTCAGTAGGGAGTGGGGGATTCAGCCTCCTTGAGCAGCCAGGCAGCAACAACAGTGTAGAACAGCCATGTACAGATAGTGTCAAGATCGGGTGACTATATTTAACAAATGGGAAAAATTCTAACAACTGGAAAACTATATGTAAGTCCATTAAGGGGTCCTGCAGGACAGGCAGTCCAATTAATATCCAGGTTCCAATCCAGTATTTGTCGTAGCCGCAGTGCTTCGGCAGAGCCATGGATAAAGATCTGACTACACCTCCAGGAAACCAGTCACACCTCAAAAGAAAAAGACAAGTAAGGCAGTTAAAGTTTATAATAAAGCACAGCATTTAAGTAATAAGTGATTGATTGACACAGTGCAGCATGTGACGCCGGCATCACTGACTAGAACAGCCTAACTACAAGTCAGATACTGCAGACTCTACATAGTTGAGATGGCTCTCTGGAACAGCATTATTTCAGCACCACACCCCCCATTAATGATGTGATTACCACCCCAACGCAGCCAAACCTGAGATCTACATCTTTATCTACAGGAAATTAATTAAACGCAAGATTAAATAAATGTGTTTTTAATTTACTTTTAAAGATTAATAATGATTCAGAATCACGAACAGTAACTGGAAGGCTATTCCAAAGTTGAGGAGCCTTGTGGGAGAACGCTCTTCCACCAGTTGTAATTTTGTTTATTCTAGGAGCTAAGAGTAAACCAGCACCTTGAGATCTGGGCTCACATGTTGGTTTATACAATTCAATCAGCTCACTTAGATACTGTGGAGCCTGATTATGTAGAATTTTACATGTTATCAATAAAATTTGTACTCAATACGAAACTTAACTGATAGCCAGTGCAAGTTTGATAACACAGGACTGATCAAACTTTCTGGTTTTAGTTAAAACTCTAGCTGCAGCATTTTGCACAAGTTGTAATTTATGCAATGATTTATTAGAAGATCCTGTCAGAAGTGAATTACAATAATCCAACCTTGAGGTAATAAAAGCATGAATAAATTTTTCTGCATCTTGGAGGGAGACAATATTTATGAGATTATTATATTTACGAGATACGAGATTATTTACAGGTGAACTGGGTCTAATTAAGGAGTTCTAATTAAGGAGATCAAGGTTTAACATAGTGTTAGAAGCTTTGTTAATTTTGTCTTTGGGTCCAACTATTAAAAACACAGTTTTATCAGAATTTAGCAGTAGGAAGTTTTGTTGACATCCATATTTCAATATCTTGGATGCAGTCCTCGAGCTCACTGACTGAACGAACATCATTAGGGTTAGCTGAAATGTATAAATGTGTATCATCTGCATAAGAGTGGAAACTGATTCCATGTTTACGAATAATTGATCCCAATGGAAGCATATATAGCCAAAATAGCAGTGGACCCAGAACTGACCCTTGCGGGACACCATATTTAACTTTAGCAAGATCAGAACATTGGTTGTTAACACAGGTGAATTGATATTGATATGTCAGGTAGGATTTAAACCACTGGAGTGCAGATCCTGTAATCCCCACAGTGTTTTCTAATCTATCAACTAAGATGTTATGGTCTATAGTGTCAAAGGCTGCACTAAGATCTAATAATACAAGGAAAGAGATTTGGTTATTGTCAGAGGACATTAATAAGTCATTAACGACTTTAATTAAGGCTGTCTCAGTGCTATGGTAAGACCTAAAACTAACTGATAAACTTCATGAATGTTATTAGCTAGAAGATGGCGATTCAGCTGGTTGAACACAATATTTTTTAGGATTTTATAGACAAAAGGAAGGTTTGATATTGGTCTATAGTTGGACAGTATTAGAGGATCTAAATTAGGTTTTTTAAGTAATGGTTTAATGACGGCACACTTCAGATTTTTGGGGACATAGCCTATTTTAAGTGATGAATTTATAATGTTTATAAAAGGCTCTGTAATATTCAATCGTAAAACTGTACAGACACGTACAAGAGATGAGGAGAACAAGAGGCACACATCGAATTTGTATTGTATTGAATGGTTTAGATAAAGCTTTGTGCTGGTAAGATAGCATTACGGTTGGGTCGGTTTCATTGGTGTTTAACGGAGGGAAATGTTCAAATGTAACCCGTTAAAAAACAAGGAACAATGCACAAACACTGGAAATTTTTGTGATTTGTGATCACTACAAACGGAACTATACTTCCAATCAGCTAGTGCAGTCACTCATCTAGTGCAAATTTCATCAACAATGGCCAATTGAGTAATGCAATGCTCCAGTCCCACAGAGGATGCATCCACCTCCACAAATTCCCTCTACGGGTCAGTATAGGTGTCAGGTTGGGAGGGCTGGGCCACTCCCCCCAATCGCACGTGTTTCGGGTTTGGCCGGCTAGGGCTTCCGTAGGTAGGGCCGCATCCCCTTGAACTGGGATAGGGTCCTACCTAATCACATGTGGCCTGCTGGCGGTATTTGAAGCACGCGTGTCCCGTAAGCCAGCAGGCCAGCATTTTTGGTTATGTACGTGCAATCGCGTGTACAGGTGTGTTACGTCGGGTGTCCGCGTTTGTTTTGTTTTATTTGCTTTGTTTAGTTTATCCCGGCACGTTTCGCCGTGCCTTCAGCGGCATTCCCGCTGTTGTAGATAGGTGTTTTGCTCCCGGCACATCCCGCCGCGCCTTCAGCGTCGTTCCCGCTACAGCCGGTGAATAAACTGATATTTGTTTGCTTACCTGGTCACCTGGCTCGCTTCCTGCTACCACACCGTGCTGCGCCGCCTTCTACGGACAGCGCGCCCCGATCGTGACATTAATGCTGGCCTCCCACCTCCAAGATAACTGCGTAGTTCAGGATTCCTCATCCGAGTAAGCGCGCTGGTCCTCCGGCTGTGGCACCGGCTATATTAACTCGGCGCTAGCCCCGCCAGTAGTCGCCTCTTCGGCTGCAGCATCCGCTACTTTAATTCGGCGCTAGCCCCGCCTTTAGCTGCATCCTCTGTCTGCAGCCATTGGCTACATTAACTCGGCGCTAGCCCCGCCATTAGCCGCGTTAGCTTCGGCGCTAGCCCGCCATTTGCCGCATTCTCCGGCTGCAGCCGGAGCTAGCCCCGCCATTAGCGCCATTAGCCTCCCGGCTCCGCGGATCTTTTTCACTACCCGGGATCCGCCGCGTAATGCTCCGCACGGTCCCCCCTGTGAGTTGCCCTGTGCTGGCAGCGAGTCTCTGCTTGAGACGCGGCGCAGTCTGCGCGTGGGGACGTTATTTTCCGTCCCACTGTGCCCCGATTGCGTGCCTTCACGGGCTGTCCGCGAGCCACGGAACGCGATCTGCGAGCCGCTCTGCCCGCGTATTGAGCCGCGCCGTGCCGCCAGGGTCTCTCCGCTCGCCGTCAGCGAGACCTCGCCTGCCGCAAGCGGTTTTCCGCCCGCCTTCTATAAGCTGCCACGCGAAGGTCCGCGTGCTTCTCAGCGCGTTTCTCCTCGCGTTTCCCCTCGCGATGCTCCTTGCGATGCTCCTCGCGATTGTCCTCGCGGTTCTCCTCGCGATTCTCCACGCGATTCTCCTTGCGATTCTCCCCGCGATCCCCCTCGGATTTCTCCTCGCGGTTCTCCTCGCGATGCTCCTCGCGGTTCTCCTCGCGATGCTCCTCGGGTTTCGGGTCACGTTGCTCCTTGCGATTCTCCCCGCGATGCTCCTCGGGTTTCTTCTCGCAGTCCTTCTCGCGATTCTCCCCGCGATGCTCCTCGGATTTCTCCTCGCGGTTCTCCTCGCGGTTCTCCTCGCGATGCTCCTCGCGGTTCTCCTCGCAATGCTCCTCGGGTTTCGCCTCGCGTAACCTTCATGTTTCATGAGCGGAGGTCTCAAGTGCAAACGATGGTGTCGGTCTGGTAGCAGGACAGAGGGCAGGAAGGGCGGCACGATTGGGTATTTCCTCAAAACGTGATATCAGCGCCAGGGTCCGGGAACCCCGATGCAGCTTGTACAGCACCTCTATGTGGGTGATTGAACGTGGCTATGAAACTTTTGCAGAAACGCGGTTCCCACGTTACCTTGAGTCTAGAACCTAGGCGTGGTAGTGACCACATGGAGCTTATACATATTAAATATAATTAACCCTGATAACGATCAGTTTTGATAATTCTACAGTGTAGCTGGTTTTCTTCATAGCTACTTACTTGTGTTGTTCTCATTTGTAAGTCGCTTTTTAGCGTCTGCTAAATGACTAAATGTAAATGTAATGTAAATGTAAATAATTTGGTGCAAGTGCACATCCTACATAACATGCATAACATTGAACAATACCTCAAATGAGCACTCTTATTACTGTGCAGCTGTACTCGTATTACACAAAAAATAATTAAAACATAATTAAGAGAAATTATGGCACCAATCTGTGGGTGGTACCCAGAGGTTAAAAACAGCTTTGGAAGCTGGAAAGCCAGTGCGTTTTAAAAAAAAAAAGGCTTGCACTGAGCCTTAGCCAAAACAGAAAAACATGTTGCTGATGGTGTAGCAGTAGCTATAGGTTGACAGTTGCAAGCACATGTAGAACGTGGAGCACCATTTTGGAGATCGCAATACTAGTGTCCCAGTGCTGATGCTCAGAAACTATAAGTACATAGTTTTAAGCTCAGATTTGGGAACAATAATAGGCTTTGAGTGCATCCGCATGTGGAACAAATTGTAGGTGTACCTAAGCCTGAACCTGAGTAATTGTAGCAGCAAAGTGCAGTACTAGACTGCAGGGATTTTTGTGTCTAGAAAAAATAACTTTTTAGCCACAGAAATCACTTACTGTACCTCGTCCTCGTGCAATGGCACTTACAGATTATAAGGCCACCCTGAATAGCTAAACTGGGAAGGATGGAAGGTTTTTTCAGACTCGGAGGTTTATGTGAGTGTCAATGTGTCAAGATGCCTTCCATTGAAAATAAAGGGGGAAAAAATTACCTTCTCATTTGTGTTTGCTTTTATTGTAATGTAATTATACTGCTCTCGCGCTCTTTCTCTCTCTCTCTGGTAAAGGTTTTCTCCTTCTCTAGCTTTTACACATATATGCATTTGTATCTTTTTACACATGCAATCTATGCATACATGTGGATTAGCATAACAAAACTTGACTTATGGCCCTCTATGGTCGATCCACAGGTTTTTAAAATTCAAGTGATGCTCACGTGACCCTATAACACAAACCATACACCACTTTAAGGTAACATACTTTTACCATGCAGGCACAAGATATATACTTGAGATAGTGTGTGTACCCTTCACAAGAAAAAATACAATATCAAAGAAATTGTTTACTGACTTTGTCATTAGGCACTAGTGTTGATCGTGCTGAGACAATAAGGGGGGCCCGTGTTCACTCTAGCTTCCTTGCCTGGTCACTGGGGTTCACATACGGGCAGCATTGTGGGTGACTTATGGCACATCCATCCATCCATCCATTATCTTCCGCTTTATACTATATTATGGTTGCGGGGGGGTTCCCCATGCCCATCCAGGGGAAAAGGTTTCAGGCGCTGGGCAGGTACACCCAGGACAGGGCGCCAATCTATCGCTGGGCAACTTATGGCACACTTTCTATTTTATACAACCAGCAGGGAAAGGAATGTAACCAATGTTGCCAAGCTGCAGAGGTGAAAAACATACATGTACTGCTCCTGCCTCATAAGCTAGATGGCTAATGCAGTCAAGAGTAAAAAATTAAATGCTTGAGGCACGCAAACTACTTAGCCCAGCCAAAATGCTGGATAACTGCTGGGGTGATTAACACTAGTTTATTCCCACTACGAATTCTAAATGTAACCTCAGGTACATTTATATGCACTATTTATTATTGGAAGAGATGCAGAGACATATGTATCAGTAAGTTTTATTTTTAAAAAAATTATGTACACGCAAAAAACTTATGTACACGCTAAAAAACAAGCATGCAAAATAAAATCGAGGCGCAACAAAATTATTGTGTTTTCAATATAAACTAAAATAAAGTACGACTTCTAAAAATAAACTTACTTACGTACGTCTATATGTCTACATCTAGGAGTAAAAACACAGTTTGCTGTAAAATTTGTTTGAGGACTATGTTTGAATGTCTGTAGAAATCTGTTTAATTTTATTTGTAGTCACTGAAAGTATGTTCAATTTCACTAAACTTTCATTGCAGAATGTCTGTTATTGCATCGCATTAGGCTAAATTTCACGGAGTTTACCTTTGACTTCAGTTTTTATCTAGCGTTTATCTGTGAGGCAGAGGGGGTGGGTGGGATGTAGATCGTTATGCATATGAATGCCTGATGACCTCTTAATGGTGCGAAAAAAGGTTACCAATGTGAGTCCTTGAGCAAGACCCTTAACCATCTGTGCTATACTAACCCTTTACTCTGTCCCCAACCAAGTTGGAATATTTGTAAATCACTTTGAATAAATGTGTCTGCTAAATGACCAAATGTGAATGTGAATACAGCAAAGTGTAGTGCTTTGCTAAATGCAAACATCATTTCAACAGATCATTTCGATATAGTATTAGATGTTAGTTACAACATAACCTATATCTCCAAATTTAATGAGGCACTGCTATCTGAATCCAATTTTTCAAGCATTATTCCTGACTCATTGAGCATCAGGCTTCTATAAAAAAATGAAACAAATTCATTAACGTGTGCAAAGTAGAAGAAGGCTTAAATGTTGGCCAAAAGTTTTCAGTTTTACGCTGTTTTTTGAAATTGTATTAAGAAATTGCAATTTAGGAACCAACAGGAAGTCAGAATTAAATCTGGAAAACCAAGAAAACTATTTAAAAAACTGTTTGTGCTGCTAATTAGGCAAATCAGAACTATCATCTGACTGCGTACAATTTAGTTATTCAAGTGTCTGGTGGATTATTTCACTTGCAAAAATGTTTTCTTTCTGAGTGAAACATATAAATGAACATTTACCGGCAAACCATGAGTGACATGTGAATGAGACTTGACTGTACAGTGAAAGGGGCATATTTTTTGTAATCCTTAAAATATGTTTATCACGTATCCTGCAGCTCTACCATTAAGTAATAACAAAAAAAATGAAAATAAAGCAAAATTCATGGCTTGGTTGAGCCTATATGGAAAAGATAGTGATTTTTAGGCATTTAGCTAGTTTATCTAGAGTTGCTACATTGGGTATTAACCAAGCAGCAACGCAAAATAACATTGACATTGAAAAGCTAAGACTGTGTTATGAAGTGACTTCACTTTACCAACTGTTAGCTGGCTAATATTAAGCAAACCTTCCTACTGGTGGTGCAAATACTATCAGGAAAAGCCCTTATATACAGCATTATATATATATATATATATATATATATATATATATATATATATATATATATATATATATATAATGTTGTTTCATATATAAGGCCGGCACGGTGGCTTAGTGGTTAGCACGTTCGCCTCTCAGCGCTAGGGATTCCCGGTTCGAATCCCCATCTGGGTGGAGTTTCCATGTTCTCCCCGTGTCTTTCCCCCCCGCGTGGGTTTCCTCCGGGTTCTCCGGTTTCCTCCCACATTCCAAAAACATGGAACAAGTTAATTGAATTCTCAAAATTGCCCGCTATAGAGTGTGTCTGTGTGAGTGAGTGTGTGCCCAGCGATGGATTGGCGCCCTGTCCTGGGTTTGTCTGCCAAGCGCCCGAGATGTTCTCCCCTGGATGGGCATGGGGAACCCCACCGCGACCCTAATAGAGGATAAGCGGGAGATAATGAATGAATGAATATATATATATATATATATATATATATATATATATATATATATATATATATATATGTATATATATATATATATATATTTTTTTTTTGTATTTGTTTTTTGGGGACTTATCTCTGTGGGTGATTAGCCCAAAGGAGCTAAATGAATAAACGTTAAAAAAAAAAGCAATATGGATAAAAAGAGCCTCTAATTCCTATTAGACTGGACATAATCAATTTCATTATTATTCTTAAAAGTATGATTATTCAGAAAATTGGCATTTTAGTTTTGTGACTGTTAATTGCTTCACGTCCATATTTCAGATCACAAGTGATTCACTTCAAAATGTAGTCTTATTAAGTTTCATATTTTTTTTATTACAGAACATTATTTAAGTAAAACAAAGCAAGGGATCAAACAAAGAACACGCATCTTTTTTGAAACACATATTCCTCGTTGTGCCTGGTTAATTAAAAGTGTTATTTTGCTTTGTTATCTTAAGTTCACTGTCAGGTGAGCAAGTCTATTTAGACCGGCTTTTACTCTTCCGGTCACTGTGATTTCAATTTGTTGTTTATTTTGCTTGTATTTGCTATGTTCAGTTAATTGCTCATTATGGTAATTAGCCTTAGCTGGTTTTCTTTTTGACAAGTGGTTCTGTTTTGTTTGTTAGTGTGTCTTTACTTTGAGGTAGATCGCGTTATATCGCAAAATTTGTCTCGTGTCTAGAGTGTCTAGGTGAGATAGTTTTGGGTCCTCTGACACTTTGTCTCTCCTCGGACACTGCCATTTCTACCCCAATAAAATAAAATACATTTTATTAACATTATCTTGTTTTGTTTTTGTGGGTCACTTATTTCTGCTTAGGCTTATCTTTTCATCAAGTAAGAATCTTTTCTGTCTACCCATTTTTTAAAATCCCTTTATACCATTTTTGAGTATACCAGAATCAGAACCAGAACAACTAGTGCGGATTTTGAGTTTGCCCTAAATGCCTAGTATTTTTGACAGTGCCTTTAGGAAGGCTAGTGATATTGACTGCATCACTAGCACTGTAATGTATTTTTTGTTTGTGTGTGCTGCAGAGGACTTGGAGCGTATGATAGGTGTTCGGGTCATCCGCTTCATATCCTGTTGAATTTTTTTTCCACTATTGTTGCATTTTTCAGCCTAAAATATAGTATAACATGGATAAAGGCTGGATCACCCTTTTTATTCATAAATTAGTTACATTACCAAGTTTGGTAGTGTGCATGCTCAAGCTTCTGTCACAAATGAAAGAAATAAAGGAGTATCCTATCTCTGTCAGTAAATCATATGAAGTAAAAGATGCACCTGCAGTTAGTCTGTCATGGATAAATGTTTGTTTCTTCCATATGGCAGTAGGTGGTAGATATAAAAGGGAGTGAGCTGCTAAAGATGAGAGAAAAAATGCAAAAAGAGTCTATGCCCATTACACTGCCATCTGTCAATAAATTTGGAGATAATTTTAATTTTCCATTTACTATAACTCATATAATATAACAAATATAATTCATTCATTCATTCATTATCTTCCGCTTTATCCTCTATTAGGGTCGCGGTGGGGTTACCCATGCCCATCCAGGGGAGAACGTTTCGGGCGCTGGGCAGATACACCCAGGACAGGAAGCCAACCTATCGCTGGGCAACTAATATAATATATAACAAATTAAGTCTTACCTGTCCTCGGTCCTAAGTCTTCTAATTAAGATTGGTCATATCTGGTGTTGAAACCCAAGAGTGAAGAATCAATATGCAGACTTGAAGTCCTTACCGTTGGAGTGCCTTATCCAAAACATAGTGAGCATGCAACAGGACCCTATTTTGTCCATTTAAAAGCTCTAATTTACGACCTATTTAAAATGTTTAAGCTAGTTTAACTATTCTTAATGCCGGAACCAGTACAGCACACCTAATAATTTGGCTCTGATTCATCCACAAGTCAAAAATCATGAGTGCACGTAAGCCTAAAAATTGTGGCAAAGCACATCGCACCTAACAATCACACTCACTAACACAGACACACACTTCATATACGGGCAATTTAGAGCCAATTTATTGATATTTAGATTAAAAAACTGGATCCCCAGCACTTACGTGAATAATTTATATACTATAATTTGGTTATATTATAATGTAATATTTAGTGACATTATGTGATTTGTTATGTTATATATTAGAAAGTAAGGCAGATCGAAATGTTTTATGTAATAATATTAGTGAAAATTATAAATTAAATCGGAATATATTGGAAATAAAAGTAAATACATATTTCAATAAAAGCTTTTGGGTTTTTACTTAACTTGTATAACTTCCATAATTTTACTTGCTTTTTTATTTCTTATGGTTATATAAAGCTTTAACACAATCTAAAAGCTTTACCTTTTTTTTTTTTTATTTTTTTTTTATATATATTTTTATTGGAAATATAAACAATATACTTACAACAACAACTAACATATTCCACTTTTTCTTTTAAAACAAACTACCCCCACACACAAAGAAAATACTATAATAATAATAAAAAAATTATAATAAAAATAAAAAAATATATATATATTAAAATTATACATCTGATAATAATAAACATTAAATATCAAAGCAAACCGCCCCCCTCCCCATAACCACTCGGCTCACCACGACCAACCGACATATTGCTAGTGTAGTGCAACATTGAAATGAAATGAAAAACAAAAGAAGATCACACATTTAATTTAATTTGGAAAAACTGCCAGATTGGTGAAATAAAAGGTTGCCACATGCTATAAAACTTAGCTGTACACCCTCTCATGGTATATTTAATCTTCTCAATTTTAAGAATGCCATGACGTCTCTTAGCCAATGGGAAATAGATGGACATTTCGTAGATTTCTATTGTATTAGTAAGAGACGTCTAGCTAATAGGGATGTGGAAGCAATAATGTCACTTTGTGAAGCATTAAGTGCAAGTGAAGGATCAGGCACACCAAATATGTCAATCAGAGGGCAAGGTTGAATATTCACCCCGAGAACAGTGGACATGGTCGCAAAATACTGAACCCAAAAAATTTTCAAGCCAGGACAGAGGTAAAACATATGGCTAAGATGACAAGGGGAGCCATGGCACCTATCACACTTATCCTTGATATCAGGATAAATTGCAGATAGTCTAGCCTTTGAAAAATGTACCCTATGTAAAACCTTAAACTGGATAAGTGCAAGACGAGCACAAGAGATAGAAAGACCTTATCCTCTCGATGGCACATCCCCAGGTCTCCCCACGCACCTGTATACAAGTTCAAGTTCAAGTTCAAGTTATTTATTTATATAGCGCTTTTTACAACAGTACATTGTCACAAAGCAGCTTTACAGAATGAAAAGCCTTTAAACCCCCAAAGAGCAAGCCGAAGCGACAGTGGCAAGAAAAAACTCCCTTTTATGTTGTTATTCAAGGAAGAAACCTTGGGAGGACCAAGACTCAGTGGGGGACTCATCCTCCTTGAGCGGCCAGGCAGCAACAACAATGTA
>JAFMOD010000334.1:868067-890567 GCA_019802435.1 Corydoras maculifer
CACACTCACTCACACAGACACACTCTAAACGGGGCAATTTTTGAGAATTCAATTAACTTGATCCATGTTTTTGGACTGTGGGAGGAAACCGGAGAACCCGGAGGAAACCCACGCAGACACGGGGAGAACATGGAAACTCCACCCAGATGGGGATTCGAACCGGGAATCCCTAGCGCTGAGAGGCGAACGTGCTAACCACTAAGCCACCGTGCCGCCATGATCATTTCTAAATTGGAAAAAAATATACATAATTAAAAGCACCAATGAATCATAAATGAATATCAAATACCAAGTATTGTATCATTTGTTATTTTTATTTATAAAATCCACATTTAATATTATCTGTATGGTATTAGGTATCTAAATCTCTTTAACCTTCTTCTTTCTCACAATACCAGATGCCCTGCCAGTGTTATCATGGGGTTTCCTAATAGACTGTGAATTAATTAGTGCTAGTTATTATCAAGTTTAATTAAAGCGATACAGTCTTTGTTTCAAGTTTGCACATTTTTACATTACAATTTCTGCCTTTACTGTGATTAATCAGTGGGTTGCTAGCTGTAATTCCCCAGTACGAGCCAACCATTTCTGTTGCTGACTCAATAACATAATTTTCTGTTAAAATATTATTCTTTTGAAAAACAGAATTATTTCACAGGATTATTTCAACATTACATTCATACTGATATATCAATTCACATACTTGTGTTACTTTTTTTGCTTTCTGTAAAATTTTTAAGTCAGTTGTCCATAAAGTACACAATTGAATAAAAGCGCTAGATTATTTTTATTTATAAGTATATTTATTTTTATTTATATAAAAAATATGAATAAAAACATTTATTGTAGTTTGTTCCACAAACTGTTAACTAGAGTAAAAATATAGTTTTAAAATGATTTGCAAATTATTTTTAAATATTTGAAGATCATTTTCTAAGAAAAGCCTTTCGTTCTCCCTGAATAGCAAATTGCTTAATTTTCCCTATGACAATATAATTTGTTCTTGCAGAGAAAATGGCCTATTAGCACTTCAGTTTTAAATAAAATATCCTGATACTTCAAAAAGCAATTGTTGTTTGCATAGACTAAGTATGCTGCTACTTTTGTTTTTAACTTTAGTCATTAAAAAAAATACTGTGCACAAGCACTTCTTTCAAAAGAAAATTAAAACAAAGCCAATTATATTCCCAGTTCTGTTGTTTTAATTGAAAATTTTGAGTGAAAAAAAGAAATTTACCAAACAAGTGCCACTTTCCTCTGTCTATATAGTATTATGATATCCTTACACTATACCAGTGATTCTCAATTATTTTCTGTTAAGCCTTCCTAGGAAGAAGAAAACATTTTGTGCCCCCCCCCCCCCCCCCCACACACACACGTATGCACACTCACTCACACTCACATGACAAAATGGGATAAAAAAGTATTTTTACACGCCCACTATCATTTGTCTATAAATTTGTTCCAAGTACACCTATTTTATAACAATGTATCCTTATTAACAATAAAGAAAACAAAACAGAAAGAAAAATTCAATTTAGATCAATTTAGAACAAAGAATAATTTTATTAACTTTGTTTTTTAGTTTGTAACAGAAACAAATGAAATCCTTATTTAAACTATTAACATTTTTGAACTGACTGGCATTTGATACTGAAAAATGAAATTAAATAAAATCAATAAACAATAAATTCAAATTCATCAGCACCATTAGTTCACCACAATATATTAACACTTCAACCTACAAAACAAAAATGAATACAACAATTTGTGCTGTTTTTTTTTTTTTTTTATCAAAATGAGGAAGTCAGAGCTAATGGCTACAATGCGCCTGTTTTGAAGTTGGGGTTTGAAGCATGACACTGCCACTCTCTACTTTGCTTTCTGTCACTCATTTTCTTCAAATAACCAGCTATTTTTTTCTCTATTTATTGCACAAACTTCTCTCGCTCTCAGTGTGTGTGTGTGTGTGTGTGCACCTCCCCTCCCTTCGATCACTTCAAAGAGCCGACTCTTAGAGCCTGATCGTTTGCGACCGACTCATCACTAGTCTGTACACAATTGTATTGCGCAAACAAAGTCATGTGTGGAGCTACTTAAGCTCCAGAAACAGCACAACACACATGTTTGTGATGTGTGTGGGAAAACCATAAGGAGTCGTGGCAACAACAAACCTTTATTTATATAACCTATATTATAAACCACAAGGTCGAATATGAGGCTTTTATGATTATGCGCCCCCCGAGGCACACCCAGGGGGGGGCGTGTCCCACTATTTGAGAAGGACTGCACTATACTAATATTATGCAAATGTCTTAAAATAGCAAAGCTGTAATATTCGGTAAGAATTTTGTTTATATTTAGTTTTTGTCTAAAATGTTTATATAAGTCTTTATAAAAGTTGATGAGAATCAAAGATTTTTTGTTTTTCTTACATTTTTTTGCAACATGTTTTAATATTGAAGTGCTATTCTTTCTGAAACATGGCAGTGCCTTTAAAAAAAACACAATCATGTCACCAAGCCGATGCATAGCAATAGTAAAATGTGTTTTTTTAAATTGTTTATTGCTGGTTTATTTCTGTCCACTTTTGCCTCACACAAAAGTGCTAGGGTGACCAGATGTCCTGCTTTGTGCGGGACAGTCACGCAATTTCGTTTTCATGCGTCACGCAAATTGAGACGTTGTCCTACATTGTTATTGAAAGTCAGACTCCAGTTTTGAAATGTGTGTTTTATAATCTGGCATTAGATGGCTGTGCTGTCTGTTATTGGGGGAGGGGCGGGCTATGAATATCAACCAATCAGGAATGTGGACGCATGTTAAGGGCGTGTCCACCAACACAAACAATGCACGAGATATGCAGCACGAGATATGGAGGAAAGAGAGGTAAACACGACCTGTACAGCTAAAAAATGTCTAATGTGGTGTTTGGGGTCTCTGTTCTTAGAGAAACACACACACATTAAAGAACTGTTCTGTTTAATTGTATACGTATATATTCATTCATTCATTATCTCCCGCTTTATCCTCTATTAGGGTCGCGGTGGGGTTCCCCATGCCCATCCAGGGGAGAACATCTCGGGCGCTGGGCAGATAGACCCAGGACAGGGCGCCAATCCTGTATACGTACGAACCCGGAGGAAACCCACGCAGACACGGAGAGAACATGGAAACTCCACCCAGATGGGGATTCGAACCGGGAATCCCTAGCGCTGAGAGGCGAACGTGCTAACCACTAAGCCACCGTGCCGCCTATATGTATCATATATCATATATCATATATATATATATATATATATATATATATATATATATATATATATATATATGTTTTTATTTGCAGTCTCACATATAAAAATAATACTATCACATGGCAGTTCTTAGTGGTGGGACATATGTTCAGAATCAGTCCGTATATTCATGATAAGAATAAGAAAAACTTTCTTGTAAATAGGTGGAGTGCAGAAAATTGCTACAAACCTAACATTACCTAGCAATTCAACTAAACTGACAGCACAGGCAAAGAGAGCAAAAAGAGAAAAAAAATAGGCAAAATGATTTTTTTAAAGCAAGCCATGCAAATTGCTGATTGCCTACTGGCCATGTAGGAGACACATTTAACAAGAAAGAAGGTTCACTGGTGAGATGAGTTCATATTTTTGGTCTAAATTAACCAATCAGGCTTAGTGGTTAGCACGTTCGCCTCTCAGCGCTAGGGATTCCCGGTTCGAATCCCCATCTGGGTGGGGTTTCCATGTTCTCCCCGTGTCTGCGTGGGTTTTCTCCGGGTTCTCCGGTTTCCTCCCACAGTCCAAAAACATGGATCAAGTTAATTGAATTCTCAAAATTGCCCCGTTTATAGTGTGACTGTGTGAGTGAGTGTGTGCCCAGCGATGGATTGGCGCCCTGTCCTGGGTCTATCTGCCCAGCGCCCGAGATGTTCTCCCCTGGATGGGCATGGGGAACCCCACCGCGACCCTAATAGAGGATAAGCGGAAGATAATGAATGAATGAATTAACCAATCAGTTTATGGTGGCAGCATCTAAAATGCTTTTATAGAGCAGAGACATGGAGGCTGCACAGAGTTGATGGCAAGAAGGAGGAAGTAAATGCTACACAGCTGCTTTAATTGTGAGAGAAAATGTAATATTAATACATACGTTTAATGTATTATGTGTTCATTTGTTCATTTTGAAGTAAAAAATGTTTTATTTTTTGTTTTTCTCTTGAGAAACTGATTAAACATTCCTTTGAATTATACATCTGACAACTATTTTGATCATAAGAGTCATGAGAGCAAGGGTCAAATACTTAAATTATACATACTATTATGAGCAAACATACATGCAAAACCATTTTGAGAGAGAGGAGATATCTGCATTCTATCCTTATTTGCGGTTAAAAGTTATTTATTATCATGTCTGTGTGGCATCATTCACTGTTAATGTGCTTCACTGCGAGAATATTTTATGGCTGATTCCTAAAATATTGTCATTGGGTTTTCTGAATATGCAGTCCTTTAAACTCCGCATACTTCAGGGGATGTTTTGTAAACTTCTGGGATTGGCCTTTTAGGTCAGCTGTTGTAAAGTTGTGCAGAAATCTGGCAATTAAATTTAGTGATAATGTGTGCATGCTTAAATCTGTTATTCCATTTTATTTAATATTGCATTACATACTCTGCTGGTAAGTTTATTTTGTTTAATGACTGTGGCTCTGCACACTGTGCTGGCAAGTTCAATAAAACTCATTAGCCTGAAATATATGAATCATTGTCAATTTAGAGGCATGCCACCTGCAAAGCCTGTCATGTAATTTTAATGATCTGCTGCAGCACCTCAAAGCTCAATGGAACCTGTGCATCACTGCAGCATAAGCTCACTGTGCCAAGGGTTAGTTAGTGGGCATGCAGGCGCCAAGTAGTAGAGCTGCAAAACACTTACTAATAAAGTGCGAACATACAGCTATTAAGGTGACAAAGAGAATCTTAGCAGGCCTAAAAGAGTGTTTTAATTAGACACAGTGCGTTGTTAATGTCTTAAATGAGAGTACACTTTTTTTTATTCAGGTTGTCTCCTTCAGTGTGCTATGATAATGCAGGTGAACAATGTGTGTGGAGTTCAGGGTCGGCACCTATTGAAACTTTCACAATAAAAATCACTATGAATTTTATGCATGTGCTTATTTTACATCACTAAAAATTTCATTTTTACACAATACAAAACAGGAGCGGAACAAAAAAGTGAGTGTGCTGGGTAAGTGGGGTCCAGTCTGCAGCGGAGCAGCTTCTGACCACATGTTGATGCTGGAACAGAGGACGCTCTTTACCACACATCTGTAGAAGGAAGAGAGGACTGAGCTCCTGAGTCCAGCTCTCTTAAATCTCCTAAGAAAGTAGAGCAGCTGGTGTGCCTTCCTTAATAATGTGGAAGTGTTGGTGCTCCAGGCGAGGTTGTTACTAAGGTGCACACCCTGTAGCTGTACCTACCTGTAGCTGGAGACCACTTCCACCTAAAATCTCCAACGTCCAGAGGGTGTCCATTGGTTTTATTTACATTTACATTGTCATTTTTCTACAACAGGTGTTTGTTAAAAAGCCTTTAGTAGTTTCTTAAAAATGCCAAGTGACTCTGCCTTATGTACAGGGAAGATTGTTCTATGATTTTGCAGTGGTGAATGCCGTGGAGTGAGAATTATTAGCTCCTCAGTGAGGTGGAATTACAAGGCGACAATCATCACTAGAGCAAAGTGAACGAGCCAGAGTATATTTTGAAAAGGTAGAGTGAAGGTAAGAGGGGACAGTCACTTGTACTTGAGCAGCTACAGGGAGCTAATGGAGAGAAATGACTATTGGAGTGACATGAGTTTGATTTGGCTGGTTGAAGTTTTGAATCAGTTGTAGAGGCCTGATTGTGGAAACTGGGAGACCGTCAAGCAATGCATTACTATAATCAAGCCGGGATAGGATGAGGGCTTGAACTAACAGCTGAGTAGCATGTTCAGTCAAGATAGGTCTGATTCCTCATGTTGTAAAGAAGGAATCTGCAGGAACGGGCAGTTTTGATAACATGATCAGAGAGTTTAAAGTGTGAGTCTATTGTGCAACCAAGTTACAGACCGAATCGGTTGGAGAGATTGTGGAACCAATCAATTTGGAAGGTCAGGTCATGATGTATTGAGGGGCCTTCATCCAAACAGATATGTCGGTGAGGCAGGCAGATAACCGATTTGAGATTGTGGTATCAGCAGGGGCGAAAGACAAATGAAGTGTCATCAGCAAAGCAGTGGTAAGAGAAATCATATACCTGAATGACTGTGCCCAGTTTCAAGTATAATGAAAAGAGGAGAGGACCAAGTACAGATCCCTGAGGAACACCTGTTCCTCACTTGGTGAGAGTTAGAGAAATTTGGGTTAAGCGTTAGCTTTTTAAGCAGAGGTTTGACTATGGCCTGTTTAAAAGAATCAGGAACAATACTAGACGTGAGGAAGGAGATGATGATGTGTAAATGCTTCGTTCTTCCCAACTCTGTCCGTAAGGCAGAATCACTAAACAGTTTTAAGAAACTACTGAAGACACATCTCTTTTACAAATACCTGTTGTAGAGGAAAAAAAAAGAAAAAAAAAAAAAAAGGGGGAGGAGCCGCAGCATCAAATAACAATCAGGTTTGTTGAATTTACAGTATAGTTGGTTTTCTCCATGGCTTCTGACTTGTGGTGTTCTCATTTGAAAGTCGCCTTGGATAAAAGCGCCTGCTGAATGACTAAATGTAAATGTAAATGTAAATGTAAGTGCTGATGTGATAGAGGAGGAAATGGATTAAAGAAGGTGAGATGGGATGGACTCCAGGGGGCAAGTAGTCAGGTTGCTTGCAAGAAGAATCTTGCAGATGTCCGATTCTGAGACCGAGAAGAAGGAGGAGAAGGTTGGTTGGCTGGATGTGTGAGATGTAGTGTTGTGGAAATGGGGAGTATGAAAGAGTTTGCTCATTTTTGTGAAGAAGGTTGCAAAGACATCAGCTGTGTTGGGAGGAGAAGGAGAAGAGTAAAGGTATGTTGATGTTACCTTAGACTGGAATAACAAGGACTTAGCAGCAGTTACATCCTTCGCGAATGTGGCGAGTGAGGACTGGTATGTTTCTAAATCTGAACACAGACCAGACTTAAGCTATTTCTTTCAGCGGATCGAAGAGTAGTGCTTTGTTTTCTAAGCACCTTTGAGCCAGGGACTGGACGGAGAGCTGTGTGTTTTCCTGGTGGATATTGGACAGACCTGGTCAAGACAGAAAACCAAGGTGGCAGAATATGCTGGATGCAGTGTTAGTGTCAAGGGGTACACTGTTGGTCCTACCAAGGTTTCTTCCTTAAAATAACATAACATAAAATAACATTCTTGCCATTGTCGCTTCAGCTTGCTTAAAGGTTTTTAACTCTGTAAAGGTGCTTTGTGACAATGCACTGTTGTAAAAAAGTGCAATATATATGTATTAGAGAGAGAGCGATTACGACGTACCAGAGTGGTTACATGGATGATCAAGGGAGGTGGAGGAAGATCGAGGTCCAGGCTGGAGATATGAGCAAGAAACTCAATACCGTACAGTCGGTCTAAGTGAATGTTGACATCATTTCAGACACTTGGAGACTCGTTGATATCCCTTTAGGGATTGTAAGACTTTGAAATAATTTTCGATATTTTTCATGTTTACTCTGATCCTGTGAGTGTTGGTGGAGGAACTCAGGAGCTGCATTATTGCGCAGGGACAGTTTCCATTTTGTTGCTACAGTCCACCTGTATACCTGTATGCATAATCTGGTACATTTAATCTTTTAATAAATTAGCCTCCTTTTCTTCATTGCCAGTATTTACTAAGTTTACATAAGATTGTTTGTTTTTCACTTCATCACTAATAACTTGTATTTGTTATTTTCCACCCAGCGATGGATTGGCGCCCTGTCCTGGGTCTATCTGCCCAGCGCCCGAGACGTTCTCCCCTGGATGGGCATGGGGAACCCCACCGCAACCCTAATAGAGGATAAGCGGGAGATAATGAATGAATGAATGTTATTTTCCATTATGCTAATTGTGAAATGCAAGCTAAATCAATTAAATTGTATTGTATTGTATTAAATTGGGCAATTTGGAGAATTCAATTGACTTGATCCATGTTTTTGGATTGTGTGAAGAAACTGGAGAACCCGGAGGAAACCCATGCGGACACGGGGAGAATTTAGGAAGCTGCACCCAGATTGGGATTCGAACCGGGAATGCCTAGCGCTGAGAGGCGAACGTGCTAACCACTAAGCCACCGTGCCACCATTATTAATATTGTTTAATAAAACTAACATTCATTCATTCATTATCTCCCGCTTATCCTCTATCAGGGTCGCGGTGGGGTTCCTCATGCCCATCCAGGGGAGAACGTCTCGGGCGCTGGGCAGATAGACCCAGGACAGAGACCAAATCATCGCTGGGCACACACTCACTCACACAGACACACTCTAAATGGGGCAATTTTGAGGATTCAATTAACTTGATCCATGTTTTTGGACTGTGGGAGGAAACCGGAGAACCCGGAGGTAACCCATGCAGACACGGGGAGAACATGGAAACTCCACCCAGATGGGGATTCGAACCGGGAATCCCTAGCGCTGAGAGGCGAACGTGCTAACCACTAAGCCACCGTGCCGCATAAAACTAACAATTTAATAAATAATAAATAGATTTGTTAACACACCAATATTGCATATGTGTTATCTTCACAAGTATTAAACAAAACATGTTATTTAAGCAGAGGTGTGAATTAAACATAGGGCTGTATATGTCTAGTGGGTGTTCCATCTTCTTATAGCCTTTTGCACAAGTGCTTGTTCTACACTAAGGCTTTCATGACCTGTTGTTGAAAGAAAAGAGAGTGCCTGAATCAGTTTTCCTCACATGCAGAATAACCTGTTATTCATAAAAAGTACATAATTAAAGGGAGTAAGAGAAAGAAAAATTGCAGTACAGAAAGAGCAGCATATGAAAGAACTCACCAAAGTTCTGTAAAAAGACCATGACCATGGCATTATAGTTTGTAGCTCTCAGAGATAGCATCTCTCAAAGGGTTAATGATAAGGATTGGTGGGCAACATTCTAGCTTTGATGGTTTAGTACATGCTCTTCTATTTGTCTCCAATAAATGAATAGTGCTCAATCAGGATAGAGCCTTGGGCTCCTGTTGCCATGACAACCCATACTGTTACAGTTAGGCTGCTGTCATAGCGACCTCACTTGCCTCTGTCTGTTGTAGCAGTTTCATTAGAATGGAGAAGAGAGGCAAACGCATATAAGCTTTCATTTATATGCAGTAAGGACCTATTCAAAGAAAATCATTGTAAAAGATTAGCTATATCATCTCATTAGCTACAAAATTGTACCTGTTTTTTGTAGATCGAATTTCATTTTTCTATATTCTGCAAAAAATGATGCACAAATGGTTTTTAGTTATTTGAGAACAGTGAACAGAGAACAGAGTAGTAAAGTGAATATTCCGGATATTGAATTTAATAAGATTAAAAGATTAATTTCCTGAATTCTGCATACCATGTGACTGTTCTATTTCTGTGAGTTAAAAGTAAAAAAGATATTTACTATAAATATGTTGTAAGTAAAACTATGGATTATCAACAATTTTGAATATGTTTAAAAATAATTAACATTTTAAATAATAATTGTGGGTTTTTTTTGACAGTGATGTCATCATGTTTGTTATAAGTTAAAACATTTTTAAACATACAAATCTTATATCAAAACATGCAACGTGCACTTACTCTTTATATCTGTAATTGCTTAGCTATTTTAGGTAAACTTTTAAAACTAGATCCTCCTAGAACTTTTAGAGGTCATTTAGATTGAATCTGTGGAGTGTTTTAAAGTACCTTTAAATTTTCTGTTTTAATTTAAATGTTGAATGCACTGGAGAAGTCGAAAAAATGATTCAAGATTCAAGAAAATTTTATTATCATTAATATCACATTGTTACATGAGATAGTAACGAAATTCTGGGTCACGGACCTCGATTACCCTGTTATTTAAATGTAAAAAAAAAATTTGAAGAAGAGAATTACACATATCGCTATGTGAAATGTGAAATATAATTTAGTATACCACTATGAATATATAATATATATAATGTACAACTACAAATATAGAATATTTAACTATAAATATAATATATAAATATATAAAAATAAATTTGACAATATATATATATATATATATATATATATATATATATATATATATATATATATATATATATATATATATATATATATATATATATATATATACACTATATATAAAAGTAGTATAGAATAAAATTGATATAAATATAGAATATGAAATATAAAGTATAAATATAGCAGCATATAAAAATGTATAACGGTACATGTGAGATCAGTGCTGGCTGGCTTGTCCAGCTGGGTGTAGACTCAGTTGAGCAGAAGGACAGGTAGGCAAACTGGATGGGGTCACGGAGTGGCCGGAATATGGGTCGAAGCTGATTCAGGACTAGCCTCTTTATGGTCTTCATTATGTGGGACGTCAGTGTCTGTAGTCCTGAAAGGCACTGGGTCGCAGCTTCTTTGAAATAGGAACAAAGGCCAGTGGAGACTCATGTTAAAGACATGTTTCAGTACTCCACATAGCTGGGTGGCACATGCTTTAATTGAGCACACTGGGGGGACTCTATCAGGATTTTTGGTGAGGGGAAGAGCTGGGCTATCACAGGAGGCAGGTAAAATTGGGGAGAGTGAGTGGACTGGGCTGCAAGGGCAGACAGATGTGGTGTCTGGATGTGGGAGGGCAGAGCCTACTGTGTCTAAGTGATCTATTTTGCTTACTGTTTTTATACACCAAGGAATTTGTCCTCCATATTTAACCCATCTGTGTAGTGAAACACACACACTGGTGAAGTAAGCACACATGCTTAGAGTGGTGAGCAGCCTTGTACATGGCGCCCGTGGAGCCATTGGTGTTAGTGATTAGGTGCCTCACAGAAATGATTGTAGTCTGTGATGCAATGTCCCCTCCTTGAGGCTCCAAGACTGCTGGCCAGTCTGTAGTCTGAAAATAGTCCTGCAGCACCTTGTGAATTTCTTCTGACCATTTTCTCACTGTCCACGAGGTCACAGGCTGACTCTCTACAATGGTAACATACCAGGGGCTGAGGTGTACCAAGTTGTGGTCAGATCTACGCATAAGGGGGAGAGGAGCGGCTGTATGATCCTTAACATTGCTATACAACACATTTACATTACATTTACATATTTTTTTTACATCAGGTGTTTGTGAAAGAGATGTGTTTGATTTGTTTCTTTGAAGATGACAAGTGACTTTGCAGTATGGACAAAGTTTGGTAAGATTGTTCCACCATTTTGCAGTGGTGAATGCAACGGAGTGAGAATTAGCACCTCAGTGTGGTGGAATCACCAGGCGACAATCATCATTAGAGTGAAGTGACCAAGTTGGTGCGTATTTTGGAAATAAAGAGTGAAGGTAAGAGGGGGAAGATCCAGAAATGGTCCTGTTGGCAAGAGTCAGTGCCTTGTACTGAATGCAAGCAGCTACAGGGAGCCAATGGAGAGGAATGAGTATTGGAGTGACATGAGTTCGCTTGGGCTGGTTGAACAAGTCAGGCTGCAGAGATTTGAATCAGTTGTGGAGGCCTGATTGTGCAAGCTGGGACACCAGCAAGCAGAGAATTACAGTAAGCCAGCTTGAACTAACAACTGAGTACCATGTTTGGTCAAGAAAGGTCTGATATGTATGATGTATTGAGGATTTAGCTGGGATTTTGAGAAGCTCTGTTTTTGCTAAATTTAATTTGCGATGATGGTGAGGCAGGTGGATATCCTAAAATAGCTAAGTGTCATCAGCATAGCAGTGGTAAAAGAAACCATGTGCCTGAATGACTGTGCCCAGTGATGTCATGTATAATGAAGAGAGGAGGGAACAAAGTACAGAGCCCTGAGGGACGCCAGTGGATACTTGGTGAGAGTTAGAAATCTCCTGTCAGCTTGCTTACCTCACCCGGAGCCGAAGTGCTTTAATGCGCTGAAGGGAGTCAGAAACACCAGGTAGCGTAAAAGGGGTTTTTATTAAATAAAGGTGTAAGGACACCAAACACAAAAGGTAAAACGAGACGGACAGCCCCTGCCGACGAGGCTAAGTGGACGCTCTCTGGCTGTGTGGTCCGGTGGAGGCCCTCTGGCTGCAAGACGAGGTGGACGGCCTCTGCGGGTGAGGAGTGACGAACGCTCTCTGGCTGCGTGACGATGTGGACATCCTCTGCGGCTGAGCCTAGGCGGGCGCCTCCTGCTGGAGTGACGTGGCGGACGCCCCTTGTGGACGGGCTGGGCGGCGTACGGTGCAGAAGCCTTGGAGGGTGAGCACGCTGGAGAGGTTCCTGAAGAGGGTGAGTGCGCTGGAGAGGCTCCTGAGGGATCGCACGCTGGTGGACCCTTGCTAGGTGTGCGTACTGGAGAGGCCGTGGCAACACACACTTGCTGGAGCTCGGCGGGTGTGCACGCTGGCTGGGGGTCGGCGGGTGTGCACGCTGGCTGGAGCTTGGCGGGTGTGCACACTGGCTGGAGCTCGGCGGGTGTGCACACTGGCTGGAGCTCGGCGGGTGTGCACGCTGGCTGAAGCTCGGTAGGTGTGCACGCTGGCTGGAGCTCGGTGGACGTGCTTGCAGGCGGGTCCATGGCAGAAACGCACGCTGGCTGGACCTCAGCGGGTGTGCACGCAGGTGGGTCCATGGCAGGAACGCACGCTGGCTGGACCTCAGTGGGTGTGCACGCTGGAGGGGCTGTCGCTGGGATGGCACGCTCAGAAGGGCTGGCGTGTCCAGGCCGACTTGCACCCATGGGCATGAGGGTGTGAAGAACGCCCTCTGCTTATTCGACCGCTTCAGCACATTTATTGCGCTGTTCCATAGCCTCCACCTCGGTATTGCCCTCCTCCTTGGACACCAGTGGTAACTCTGGTAATGCCCCCTCGAAGCGTGACTCAGGCGTGGCGCGCTCCGGCTCGGTCGCGGACGCTGCACGTATCCCACATGCAGCGCACTTAACGAGCTCCGCAGCTGCGCAGCGCGCACGCTGCTTCTTGGCTTTGTGCCGGCGGCGCGCTCCGCGTCTGCGACTCTCAACAGGGGCTTTCACAAACTGGAACGGACAGTCAGTCCAGAGCTCCTCAGAGTTTAGGAGAGAATATGCCCATACAGGTACGACTCGTCTGCCTCGTCATCTAAGATCTTGATGAGACCTTCCTCTGCGCATAGCGACTCCTTTATACCCACTCCTCCATATTAACTCATCATCTGAGTCGTACCACTACAACGTAGCCATAAGCACAGCTGTGCGGTTGCGGCGAACCAATGCACTCGCGGACGTGACTGAGAGCGCCGCGAGTACGCGGGTTTACAGCCCCTGCAAAAAAATATAAACAAAAATGAGCTTACCTGGGCTCTGAACTCTCCAAATTTATTGGCACGTCGTTCTGTCAGCTCGCTTACCTCACATCGAACGACTGCGCATCGTAATGCGGAGAGCCGAAGTGCTTTAACGCGCTGAAGGGAGTCAGAAACACTGCCGAGAGGTCTAGCAGGATGAGGACAGAGGATTGATCAATAAATCAATCAACATTTATTTTAACTAGGAAATACATTGAGGGCAGTGCTCATTTGCAGTGTAGCCAAGCAATGCATTATTACAAGAGAATATAGATTGAAAAAAACTAAAAACTGAATTTTACCAATTTAAATGAGAATTTAAAAATGAGAGAAAATTTAAAAAGAAAAAAAGGTAAATAAGATTGGGTGAAACAACTGCAGACTGTCTGAAGGTGGTTAGATATTAAAAGTTTCAAATGATTAAGTAACACCAGTGAGCTAAGTTTTAGAGTTTACTGTAATAAATTCCAGTCCACTGGTGCACTGTAGCTTGAAGCAGATTTTTCCAGTTCAGTAAAAACATGGCAGCTGATCCAATAACTAGTGCAAGTCTGATAATTACTATTACTAATGTTTAACAATTCTGGCATATCACTGGAGAGTGTTTATAAAATAAACATAAATCAGTGTGTTTCCCTTCACACCCTCAAAGGAGGCCACCCAACTTTCTCATACAGCTCACAGGATTTCTGAACGGATCTCCAGTAAAGAACCTCTATGTCCAGTAACTTAAGGGTGTATCACTCTCAACTTAAAGGTGAATTTTGCAATCTAAGGTAGAATCAGAGGCAACAATTTCATTCATTCATTCATTCATTTTCTTCCGCTTATCCTCTATTAGGGTCGCGGTGGGGTTCCCCATGCCCATCCAGGGGAGAACGTCTCGGGCGCTGGGTAGATAGACCCAGGACAGGGCGCCAATCCATCGCTGGGCACACACTCACTCACACAGACACACTCTAAACGGGGCAATTTTGAGAACTCAATTAACTTGATCCATGTTTTTGGACTGTGGGAGGAAACCGGAGAACCCGGAGGAAACCCGCGCAGACACGGGGAGAACATGGAAACTCCACCCAGATGGGGATTCGAACCGGGAATCCCTAGCGCTGAGAGGCGAACGTGCTAACCACTAAGCCACCGTGCCGCCTGGCAACAATTTCATTTATGTAAATATTAATTAAACTTTGTGGTATGACTTTAAATACAGACAATAAATCTGATTTATAATTATTCAGACCTGTGCTTTGTCGATGGGGTCGTTTTGTATCCATTTCAGAGGATTTTATTCCAAGTTCCAGAATTGAGAGTTCTTTAAGTGAGTCAACCACAGAAAGCGATGCTGGCTCAGTGAAGTGACCACACCTAAAACCAGACTAATTGGGATCGAAGAGGTTGTTCTGAGAAACCTGGAGACCTGTGTAGATACCACCTGTTCAAGTTTTTTAGACAGGAAAGGTAAAAGTGAAACCGGTCTGTAGCTCTTAACCAAATTTGGGTTAGGCGTTGGCTTTTTGAGCAGAGGTTTAACTACGGCATGTTTGAAACAATCAGGAAAAGTAGCAGAGGTGAGGAAGGATTTGATGATGTGTGTAAGTGCTGTGATAGCGGAAGCAATGGACTGAAGAAGGTGAGATGGGACGGAATCAAGAGGCCAAGTACTCGGGTTGCTGGCAAGAAGAATCTTGCAGATGTCCAATTCTGGGTCAGGGGAGAAGGATGAGGGGGTTGGTGGATTGGATGTTTTAGATGTAGTGTTGTGGAAATGGAGGGTATGAAAGAGTTTGTTGACGCCCTTGATCTTCTCTTTGAAGAAGGTTGCAAAGACATCAGCTGATGGAGAGGTGTTGGGAGAGGGAGATGGTGGAGTAAATAAAGTCCAATGGAGAGCGTCCAATGTTTTCCTGCCTCCAATGCACGCGACTAGACTCACTCTGCCCATGAGCTCCCGATGTCATCTCTCCTGCGTAGGGCCACATACGGGCCATCCTGGTCTGCATAGGCTCTACCGTCCTCCGGTGCTGATGGCCACGTAAATATATATATGGTGGTTAGCACGTTCGCCTCTCAGCGCTAGGGATTCCCGGTTCGAATCCCCATCTGGGTGGAGTTTACATGTTCTCCCCGTGTCTGCGTGGGTTTCCTCCGGGTTCTCCGGTTTTCTCCCACAGTCCAAAAACATGGATCAAGTCAATTGAGTTCTCCAAATTGTCCCATGTAGAGTATGTTTGTGTGAGTGAGTGTGTGTGCCCAGGGATAGGTTGGCGCCCTGTCCGGGGTGTGTCTGCCCGGTGCCCGACACGTTCTCCCCTGGATGGGCATGGGGAACCCCACCGCGACCCTAATAGAGGATAAAGCGGAAGATAATGAATGAATGAATGAATATATATATATATATATATATATATATATATATATATATATATATATATATATATATATATATATAAATTAATTAACTAATTTATTTATTTTTATTTTGTCCATGCCATTGTTCCTTATTTAGAATTACAAAATAAAAATTCCATCATCCTCCTGAAACTCATTTCCACCTAACTCACCCACATGGACACATCTACCAATAATAATCCTGATAATAATAATTACCAATAATAATTCCTGTTACGAGTCTGGCTCAGAGAGAACAGAGGAGACGTATATGCAGAACAACTGTGGTTTATTAAACCAATCAAACTGCGGCAAACGAGTGGCACTTGACTGAGTAGGTAATCGGCAGCGGGATCACTGGAGCACTCGCTGGATGTCAATGTGCGGAGCTTGAGTACCAGGACTGGCAGCGAACCTGGTAACAAGCAAAAGAGAGAAAAAGAACACAAACCAACACCAACACAAAATATAAACACCAGGGAATAGAATAAACAAAGAGAATGAAAAATAGCGTGAAAAGAGGAGCTAAATAAAACAGGAACAGAGGAGGTGAAGTGCTGGACGAGACGGTAACCAGGGAGAACCGATGGTGGAACTGGGTGGATGACGGGGAAGGAAACACACTGACAGGAACCTGGAACCGGGAGACAGAGAAGTGGTAAATCAAGAGATGGGTGAAATATGTTATAAACACCGACAGTAGAGAGGTTAGTAAATAAAAGTGAGAATGTTTTTGAGATGCTATACACAAAATGACGGACACAGACTTTCCTTCCACACACCACACGCACACAGGATCCTAAACTAAGGGAAGGAGGGAAAGGACGGGGACGAGGGAAAGGCTAGGGGAATGCGCCGCAGCACTGCGATCTCTGACATAGCCCCCCTCCGAAGAGGTCATCATGGGGGAGCCAACGGGGACAACAGTGGACGGCCTTGTGGAACTAGCTAGGGGAGGACAGTAACGGGAGCTACGGGTCACTCTACTGGGACAGGAGGACTCTTCGGGAGGAGGTGGGGGCGGACGAGATACGTCAGGGGCCGGATGGGATGGTGGGAGAGGTACCTCTGGGGCGAGCTGGGAGCGGGGATGACCCCTAGGTCTACCGGACAGGGAACGAAAGGTCTACCTCTCTGGAAAGAGGAACGGGAAGGTCTACCTCTTTGGGAAGAGGAACGGGAAGGTCTGCCTCGGGGTAGGGGAGCAGGGCATTGAGGGTGCGTCAGGTGGAATTGGTCGTGTAGAGTCTTGTCCAGTATGTCAGTCCGCTTAGTCCAAGATCTCTCCTCAGGTCCGTAACCCTCCAAATTTACAAGATACTCCAGTCCAGAGTCAGTCCTGCGTGAGTCCAATATCTTGACAATAGTATAGAGGGGACGGTTATGGGGCAGTTCTTGGGTAAGCTGCTGGTGGGGCTGAGAGTCAAGGTGGCCGGGAGTGAAGGGTTTGAGGAGGGAAACGTGAAATGACAGGGAGATTCTGAGTCGGGGAGGAAGCTTTAGGGTTACAGTCACATCATTAATTTTCTTTGTGATGGTGTAGGGACCAATAAATCTGGCGTTGAGCTTTTTGCAACCCGGGATGCGCAAGTCCTTGGTGGACAGCCAGACTTTGTCCCCGATCTGATAATTGGGGCCCTCACTCCTTCTGCGGTCGGCGAAACGTTTAGAGCGGGCGTTGCTCTCTGTGATCCGCCGGTGTACCGTTTCCCATAAGTCCTTGCTTTTCCGGAACTATTCATCTACCGCTGGGGCATTGGAAGGAGTGGGATCCCAGGGAGCAAAAGGAGGTTGGAACCCAAGGACACATTGGAATGGAGTGAGGGCCGTACTGGAACTTCGGAGGGAATTCTGGGCGATTTCGGCTCATGGGAGGAACGTGGCCCAGTCATGAGGATGCTTCTGGCAGTAAGTCCGCAAGAATTTGCTGAGCTCTTGATTAGCCCATTGGCACTGCCCGTTACTCTCCGTGTGGTAACTTGAAGTGAGGCTGATCGAGGCCCCCAGCTTTTTGACAAAAGCCTCCCAGACGGCCGAGGTGAATTGGGGAGCTCTATCGGAGACGATGTCTGGGAGGCCAAAGTGAAAGACCTCGTGAAATAGGGTCTCCGCTGTCTGGAACGCTGAGGGCAGTGTGGGCAGGGTGACGAATTTCACCCCCTTGGAGAAACGGTCCACTACCGACAGAATGGTGGTGTTGCCCTCGGAGATGGGGAGATCAGTGATGAAATTAACCGCAATGTGGCTCCAGTGGCAGTGTGGGACGGGTAAGGGCATGAGTTTTCCTGCAGGCAGTTGACGGGGGGACTCCACACAGGTGGCGCACGAGGTAATGACCCTTTTGATATCGGCCTGCATGGCGGGCCACCAGTACTTCTGCCGGAGCTGGTGTTAGTGTGCACCCAGGAGATGAGTTGCTGCCGAAAATGCAGAGGAACGTAGATCTTGCTGGTGGGATCTTCAGTCTACTGGGTAGGGGTTTCCTCTGGTTCATCTCCTGCATATCACCGTCCAGTTCCCAGGAAATGGTCTGAGCGAACACGCTGGGAGGCAGAATGGATTTGACAGAGGGTTCCGCCTTGTTCTGATCCTCGAACTTGCGGGAAAGGATGTCTGCATTAGCGTTCTCCTTGCCAGGTCGCTATGTAACTGTGAAGTCAAATTGGTTGAAGAATAGGGTCCACTGGGCTTGTCGGGCGTTGAGGCAATGCGCAGACTTCAAGAACTCCAGATTACGGTGGTATTCATAATGTCCTGCATTTGTGCTGAAGGCAGTCTTCCACTCATCCCCCTCCTTGATCCTCACCAGGTAGTACGCGTTGTGGAAGATAAGTTCGGTGAAGATCTTGCATTACGCAGCTGCTCCAGTGCTGATGGGACGAGTGGGAGAGGGTAGGTGTACCTTTTAAAGATCTTATTCAGCTCCCGGTAATCGATACAAGGGCGTAGCGTGCCGTCCTTCTTAGGCACGAAGAAAAAGCTTGAGCTGACCGGGGACTTGGAAGGCTGGATGAATCCCTGCACGAGTGCCTCAGCGATGTACTCCTCCATTACGGCCGTTTCCTTGACGGAGAGCGGGTAAGGCATGGCGCCAGGGAATTCGGCGCCAGGCAGGAGCTCAATGGCGCAGTCATACTCACGGTGTGGGGGCAGACGGCAAGCGTGACCCTGAATACCGTGGCGAGAGATATAGTGCCGGACTTGACGAAGAGGCTCCGCCTTTCCCTGTGAAGCATCCCAAGGCGTCAAGAGATGGGGGTGGTGCGGTGGGTGATGCTCCCCACGTTCTTGCCGTTGACTCACGAGATTTTCAGCGACATCTTGAGGGGAATCGTGGGCACCCGGAGCTTCTGCACCAGTTTCTCCTCGATGAAGTCCCCCTCCAAACACGAGTCAATCAGTGCCGCTACCGAGCTCACATTACCCTTGTGAGCAAGTATGATAGAAATGCGTGAAATGACTTCGTGGGTGGGCTGGTGTGTGCTCACCTGAGAGGGCTTGGGACTTCTGGGGGACTCCTTGGACCTCTTCTCCTCTTTAGGGGTCTTAGCCTGCTTTACCGGCCTCACGGGGCACTCCGGACGTTGGTGTCCCTTCTCTTCACCGTACAGGCATAACTGGTGCTGGATCCGCTCTCTCCTTTGTCTCGCCGTGAGCCGAGATCTTTCCATCCCCATGGCTTCCTGGTCAGGGGTGGTGGAGGGCTGGCTAGGAGGCGGGTGGTGGACACTCGGCGTGGAAGTCCAGCTGTATAGCTAGCTCGACGACCTCCTCCAGACTCATATGAAGCGAGTGGTAGATCAGTTCTCTCTGTAGCTTAGGATGGAGACCAGCTTTGAACTGAGAGATGAGCGCTACGTCGTTCAAACCGCTCGAGGCTGCCAGCGTGCGGAACTTGAGGGCGTACTCCGCTACGCTGTGTCCTCCTTGGCTGAGCCTGCGCAGCTCGTCCCCGGCAGAGACGCCATGTCGAGGATGGTGGAAAATGCTGCGAAAAGCTGAGAGGAAACGTTCGAGATCAGATACCTCGGGACCGTTGGCCTGCCAGATGGCCGTAGCCCAGGAGGATGCCGCACCAGTGAGTCTGGAGATGAGGAGAGCTACGGCGTTGCGGTCCGGGATGGGCGGTCTGCTGGAGAGGAACAGAGAAAATGTCAAAAGAAACACAGCTCTCAGGGTCCCCTGAAGATAGTGGCGGTTCAAGGATGGGAATCTTCGTGGCAGGCTGTGAGGTGACAGGAGCGGGTGCGGGTGTCGCACTGGCAGTGGCTGTCGGAGGAACTGTTGCAGCCCCCACTGTAAGGTTCTAGACCTGCTGGGCGAGAGTCTGGATCCCCTGACCCTGGGCGTTGAGCTCTTGGAGCAGCCGCTGGATCAGTTGTTCCGCTGTCTCCATGGTGGCGAAGTATTCTGTTACGAGTCTGGCTCAGAAAGAACAGAGGAGACGTATATGCAGAACAACTGTGGTTTATTAAAACAATCAAACAGCGGCAACCGAGTGGCACGTGACTGAGTAGGTGATCGGCAGCAGTGGAGCACTCGCTGGATGTCAACGTGCGGAGCTTGAGTACCAGGACTGGCAGCGAACCTGGTAACAAGCAAAAGAGAAAAAAAGAACACAAACCAACACAAAATATAAACACCAGGGAATAGAATAAACAAAGAGAATGGAAAATAGCGTGAAAGGAGGAGCTAAATAGAACAGGAACAGGACAGAGGAGGTGAAGTGCTGGACGAGACGGTAACCAGGGAGAACCGATGGTGGAACCGGGTGGATGACGGGGAAGGAAAAACACTGACAGGAACCTGGAACAGGAGACAGAGACAGAGAAGTGGTTAATCAAGAGTTGGTTGAAATATATTATAAACACCGACAGTGGAGAGGTTAGTAAATAAAAGTGAGAATGTATTAGGGATGCTATACACAAAATGACGGCCACGGACTTTCCTTCCACATACCACACGCACACAGGATCCTAAACTAAGGGAAGGAGGGAAAGGACGGGGACGAGGGAAAGGGAGAGAGGGAGGACGAGAGATCGGTAGAAGCGGGGAACAGAGAGAGATGAACACGCTACTACTAAACTCACTCGAAATCGCACTCACCCAACGGAGACCAAAACACGGAAGTACACAAAGAAAGACTGCAGGGAATATCACTCAGATAACGCTCGGTAATGACGTGGAATGATCAATACTTCGCGCCCGACCAGCGAAACAGGAAGCCTTATAAAGGAAAGAAAGAACCCGGAAACAATTAACCTCATCTGGTGCACGGAGAACGCGTGCTTATTAGAAGGCGGGGCTAGGGGAACGTGCACAATTGCACAGTCATATGACCTGTGAGGAGGAAGCTGGCAGGCCTTATCTTTGCTAAATATTCCCCTCAGATCATGATATTCAACTGGTACCAGGGAGAAATCTATAGGAGCAGGGTTGCCAGAGTTAGGTGTAATGCTGGGGGGCACTGCAGCACGTAAACAAAACGAATGACATGAGACCCCCCACTTGAGGACCTGGGCATTGACCCAATCAGGGTGGGGGTTGTGCTTGCATAACCAAGGGTAACCCAAAATAACAGGTGCATCGGGAGATTGGAAAACAGAAAAACATAGATTCTCCCAGTGGTTGCCATCGATCAAAAAACAAACTGGTAGGATGCGATGCATAATGGAGGATAAGCGCCGAAACACTGCAGGAAAACTAAGTCAATGGACTTGGGGTTTTAGGGTAGGACTTGACGGGACCCACTAACCTTACTGCCGAGTCAACTCTTTTAGGCGAACTGGACACTCCCTCACATGGTGATTAGCGTTGCCGCAATAAAAACAAAGCCCCTGGTCCCTACATCATCAGACGTTAGAGCAGTACGCCCCAATTGCATGGGTTCGGGCACAGTAGACTGTTCGACAGGGAGAGCAGCTCTCTGAGGGTCTGCCGGTAGCCTTGGCAAGGTGATGGAACGACCGGGGTCCCGGGATAACCGATTGTTTAGCGCATGTTGAAACATGCTGCGCTGCGACCGCTCGCACCAGCTCGACTCCGCGGCTAGTGTCTGAAACTCCACTACGAATTCAGCTACTGAACGTGCACCCTGTCACACCGTAAGAAGTCGACTGTCTACGACATCGGAGTAATCAGGTCGGTCGAATACCGCATGAAATCGATCAATGAATGAGGCAAAAGTGACAGCGAGCGGAGAGATGACCCCCTGGGAGGCTTCTGCCCGTTTTAGTGCACGGCCGCGCAGCAACTAGATTATAAAGGAGATCGCACTCGAACAGGAACCCCCTGTAGGTCCCCGTCGTACAGGTCCGGGTGCACCACTCTGTCGGGACGCATCGACAGCTCAGAAGACAGGTTCGGTACCTGGTTGGCGGAGTTCAAACTCAAGGAAGCACTTGCAGTTCCGGGAGCAGAAGGCGATGCGGGCAGGGAAGCGAGCAAAGTCTGGACTTGGCGTGCAAGATTGTTCACTATGTCCACTAGTTTCTTCGGGTTGCTGTAAAGCAGTTCAAACTGAGGATCAGTGGGAAGTTGTTGTCCGGCGGGTGGAGAAGGTGCCTACTCCGCCCAAGAGGTGAGTCGCTCCGAGGGATCGATGTTGGCCAGT
>JAFMOD010000334.1:893067-906396 GCA_019802435.1 Corydoras maculifer
TGAGAACCAGACTTAGTCAGTGCGACAGGTCTGTAGTCATTCAGTCCTGAGATGGATGGCTTTTTGGGGACGGGGATTATTGTGAAGCGTTTGAAGCACGCCTGTACGACACACTGCTCCAGTGATTTGTTGAAGATCTTGGTAAAGACAGGAGCAAGCTGGTCTTCACAGTTCTTCAGGCAGGAGTGTGACACTCCATCTGGGCCTGTTGATTTCCTCACTCTTTGTTTATTGAAGAGTTGGTGCATGTTTGCTTCGCAGATATTCAGGGCAGGCTGAATGGGTGACTAAGAGTCAGAAGGGTGTGAAGTGGTGTTGTGTTGTTGATTGGACCTGGGCTTTTCAAACCTGCAGTAGAAGGTGTTTAGGTCATCAGCCAGCTGACGACTCCCCATTGTCTGGTGTGGGGGTCGTTTGTAGCTTGATAGATTATGCAGGGTTTTCCAGGCGGCTGAAGGCTTGTTTGTGGACATCAGTCTGCTCAGCTTGGTGGAGTAACTCATCTTCGCAGCTCTGATCTATCTATTGCGTGTGTTCCTGGTTCGATTGTAGAGCACACGGTCCCCACTCCTAAAAGCGTTTTCCTTGGACTGCCGCAGGTGCTTCAGTTTGGTGTTAAACCAAGGCTTGTCTTTGTTGTATCTGATGCGAATCCTGGTCGGAACACAGATGTCCTAACAGAAGCTGATGTAGGATGTCACTGTGTCAGTATATTCGTCCAGGCCGCTTGTAGAGTCCTCAAAACACACACCAGTCTGTTAACTCCATACAGTCCTGAAGCCTCTCTTTAGCGTCACTGGTCCACTTCTTCACAGTAATGACCACAGGTTTGGCCCACTTGAGCTTTTGTCTGTAGGTTGGGAAAAGATGGACCATAGAGTGGTCAAATAAGCCCAGAACAGCTTGGGGAACAGCGCTATATGCACCTTTTTATACAGTATAGCAGTGGTCTAGTATATTACTCTCCCTGGTGGGGCAAGTAACATGCTGTCTGTATTTGGGCAGCTCACTGGTGAGTTTAGCTCTATTGAAATCCCCAAGAATGAAGAAAACAGACTCGGTGTGTTTGTGCGCCACGCTGGTGATCTGGTCTGTGAGAGCGCGCAGTGTGTCGTGCATGCACGCGCTTGGTGGAATGTAAACTCCGACAAGCACCACGGAGAATTCCCGCGGGCAGTAGGACTGAGTGTTTTCATGAACACCGTGATGTCTGTACACCAGTCGCGGTTGATGTAAAAGCAGATCCTGCCGCCTCTAAGCTTCCCCGAAGTCTCCGTAACGTAGTCCGCTCTGTGGAGATGAAAGCCGGCGAGCTGGAGCGTGCTGTCCGGGACAGCCTTGGTGAGCCAGGTCTCAGTAAAGCACAGCGCCGCAGAGAGAGAAAAGTCCTTATTGGTCCGGTTCAGGAGTGAAAGTTCGTTCATTTTGTTGCCTAGTGAGCGGAGGTTGGCCAAGTGGATGCTAGGAAGCACCATGCGTAGTCCGCGCTGACGGAGTTTGACGCGCAGTCCGCCGCGTTTCCCACGTTTGCGCGTACGTCTGCGTCTGAGGAGTGCAGCTGCTCCGCTCACTAAAACGTCCAAAAAACAGTCCGAGAATGAAAAATCTGAAGTAATGCCATGTGGCATGGAATGCCTGATGCTGAGAAGATCCTCCACGCTGTATGTGAGCGTGTTAGATTCACATGTGACAACAAAAACAAACAAAGCATGATAGAGCTACTGACCAGAGTCGCCGTCTGCGGCGCCATCTTGGTGTCCTTAGGATTGAAAGCTTCTCCTTTTTTACACCAAATGAAGGACACATCATTGTGGCCAAACAATTCAATTTTTGTTTCATCTGACCATAAAACAGAATACCAGAAGTCTTCTTCTTTGTCCAGATGAGCATTTGCAAAGGTCAAGCGGGCTTTTGTGTGGCTTTTCTGGAGTAGTGGCATACTCCTTGGTCTGTGTCCGTGGAATCCAGCAGTGTGCAGTGTCCGTGGACTGTCTGCCTTGAGATGTTGCCACCAGCAGACCCAAGATTCACCTGAATGGCCTTGGTGGTGATCCTTGGATTTTACATCACCTCTCTCACTATCCTCCTGGCCAGCACAGGTGTCACTTTTGGCTTCCAACCACATCTTCTGAGATTTTCCACAGTGCAGAACTTCTTGAATTTTAAAAAATACTTTGCAGTGTAGCCACTGGAACTTGAAAACATTTTGATATGGCCTTTTAGCCCTTTCCTGACTTGTGAGCGCCGCAGCCGCGGGTCCTTGCTGAGCTCCTTTGTCTTAGCCATGACTGTCCACAAACCAGCTGCAGAGAGCTGTTGTTTTTCACCTGTTGAGTTGATTAAAACAGCTCTTCCCAATGAATCAGGGTAATTAGGATGCTTTGAAACAGCTTGGACTATTTGGAATGGCATAGAACTTTGGATTTTCCCATAGACTATGACAGATTGTAAAGGGTATTAATAATTTTGGACATGCCACTTTTTGTATCCATGTATCCACTGACAACCCCAGCTCCACTGACAACCTGTCCCCGGAAATTTACTAATTTCCTGGGGTTTAGCTTAAGGTTAGCAGCTCTTATGGCTCCCAATACCAGCTCAAGGTTCAACAGTGCCCTGTCAAAATCTGTCCTGTGCACCAGTACATCATTTAAGTACACAACAAACTTTTTCTTCAGGACATTTTTAAGCACATGATCCATAAGCCTCTCAAAAGTCGTGGGTGCATTACACAAACACATGTTTATCTCATGCCACGTCAGGGTCGTCCTTGCCTTTCGGCTACCAGGTATGCTTACTGACGATCTCCAACTGCACCTTGAACGATTCCCAACTGCCATCCCCACTGTACCTCGGCAGCCAAAACTGTGCACCGGCGACTGCCTCCATCTCCGTGCTTTGCTTCATTCTTCATATTTTCCCTGCTAGAGAGAATAAATCTCTCGTTTGATAGACCAAAGTTCTTGGAGGATCTTTCGCCGCTCCTGACAACAATTGATGGAGTGGGGAATTCATTTTAGCGAATAATCAGTTTAGTAAAGTATTTCAAGCACGTATTTAACTTCTTCCATTTATAAAATAAACCACCGCAACTTAACCATGTCCATGCTTATATCCCGTCCACCCGATTATATCCCCTCCACACCACTATTGGTGGACACTGTGCCAACCTGGTGCTTGCTGTCCAAAAACCTGTGTGGTGCCCCAAAAGTATATGGATGCCACGCAATAACACATAAGCCACAATATACAGTGTGTGTGTGTGTGTGTGTGTGTGTAAATATATATATATATATATATATATATATATATATATATATATACACACACACACACATACGGACTGTATATTGTGGCATATGTTTAATATGTATATTATATGTAATATAATATGTAGCAATGTACAGTCATGGCCATAAGTTTTGGGAATGATACAAATATTAATTTTTACAAAGTCTACTGCTTCAGTTTTTATAATGGCAATTTGCATATACTCCAGAATATTATAAAGCAATTAATTACAAAGTCAATATTTGCCTAGAAAATGAACTTTATCCCTCCAAAACACATTTCAACTTCATTGCAGCCCTGCCTTAAAAGGACCAGTTAACATTGTTTCAGTGATTTATCCATTAAGACAGGTGTAGGTGTTGATGAGGACAGGGCTGGAGATCAATCTGTCATGATTAAGTAAGAATGACACCACTGGACACTTTAAAAGGAGGTTGGTGCTTGGCATTATTGTTTCTCTTCTGTTAACCATGGTTATCTCTAAAGAAAAACGTGCAGTCATCATTGAACTGCACAAAAATGTCCTAACAGGGAAGAATATCGCAGCTAAAAAGATCAGACAACATCTATTGCATCATCATAAACTTCAAGGAGAGATGTTCCATTGTTGCCAAAAAGGCTCCAGGGCACCCAATAAAGACCAGCAAGCGCCAGGACTGTCTCTTAAAAGTGTTTCAGCTGACAGACTGACAGTGACAGTGTTTCAGGGACAGACTGATATTCTGCAAAAGGTACAGGGAGTGGACTGCTGAGGACTGGGGTAAAGTAATTTTCTCTGATGAATCCCCTTTCCGATTGTTTGGGACATCTGGAAAACAGCTTATTTGGAGAAGACGAGGTGAGCGCTACCACCAGTCTTGTCTCATGCCAACTGTAAAGCATCCTGAAACCATTCATGTGTGGGGTTAATTCTCAGCCAAGGAAATCGGCTCTCTCACAGTCTTGCCTAAAAACACAGCCATGAATAAAGAATGGTACCAGAATGTCCTCCGAGAGCAACATCTCCCAACCATCCAAGAGCAGTTTGGTGATCAACCATGCCCTTTCCAACATGATGGAGCACCTTGCCATAAAGCAAAGGTGATAACTACATGGCTCAGGAAACAAAACATAGAGATTTTGGGTCCATGACCTGGAAACTCCCCAGATGTTAATCCCATTGAGAACTTGTGGTCAATCATCAAGAGACGGGTGGACAAACAAAAACCTACACATTCTGACAAAATGTAAGCATTGATTGTGCAAGAATGGACTGCTATCAGTCAGAATTTGGTCCAGAAGTTGATTGAGAGCATGCCAGGGAGAATTGCAGAGGTCCTGAAGAAGAAGGGTCAGCACAGCAAATATTGACTTGCCGTATTAACCCCTTCTAACTGTCAACAAAAGCTTTTGTTACTCATAATATGATTGCAATTATATTTCTGTATGTGATAAAAACATCTGACAAATACACATAAAAACCAGAGGGCAGCAGATGTCAGGCTTGGGAGGGCTATGCCACTCCCCCCTGTTTTCCTCACTCGGGATTTGGCCGTTCGGGGTTCCCGTAGGTAGGGCTCATCCCCTAGAGCTGGGATTGGGTCCTACCTAATCACATGTGCCCTGCTGACTACACTTAAAGTGCGCATGTGCACTGAGTCAGCAGGTCAGCATTACATGCTTTATGCTAATGTTACTTCGGGTGTTATGTGTTTTGGTCGGCGTCGCGTTGGCGTTTGGTTCGGATTCCGGTTTTGGTTATTGTTTATGATGCGTTTTTGTTTATTAAACATCACCCTGCTGCTTACCTGGTCGCCTGGCTCGCTCTTTATCACTGCATAGCACTGCGCAGCGCCGCCTTTGGACGGACTGCGCCCCCCGTTTGTAACAGCAGATCATGTGAAAATATAATATTTGTGTCATTCTCAAAACTTTTGGCCATAACTGTATATGATATACTGTAAATGTACTGTGTATGTAGATATCCTTAGTCTTCAAATCAGTCATTTTTGCATGTTTTGATAGACTTCGTTAAAAGTGGTATAATAATGTTGTCTTGAAACAGACAGGAACAGTAGACTGTGCCAGGGAAAGGTTGAAGGTATTTGTAAGGTGGGCGTTAGCACATAACTTCAAGACCTGTTTTGGAATGCCTTTTAAACCTGTTGCTTTCTACATTTACATTACATTACATTTAGTCATTTAGCAGACGCTTTTATCCAAAGCGACTTACAAATGAGAACATCACAAGTGAGACGTTATGGAGAAAACCAACTATACTGTAAATTAATTAAACTTGACTGTTATTCGATGCTGCCCCCCCCCTTTTTTTTCTACAACAGGTATTTGTTAAAGAGATGCGTCTTCAGTAGCTTCTTAAAACTGCTTAGTGATTCTGCCTTACAGGCAGAGTTGGGAAAAATGTTCCACCATTTTGCAGTGGTGAACGCCACAAAGTGAGAATTAGCTTCTCGGTGGGGTGGAATCGCCAGGCGGCAATCATCACTGAAGCGAAGTGAACGAGTCGGTGTGTATTTTGAAAAGATAGAGTGAAGGTAGGAGGGGGAAGATCCAGAAATGGTTCTGTAGGCCAGAGTCAGTGACTTGTACTGAATGCGAGCAGCTACAGGGAGCCAATTGAGGGAAATGAGTAGTGGAGTGACATGAGTTCGCTTGGGCTGGTTAAACACAAGTCGGGCTGCAGAGTTTTGAATTAGTTGAAGAGGTCTGATTGTGGAAGCTGGGATACCGGCAAGTAGCGCATTACAATAATCGAGCCGGGATAGGACTAGGGCTTGAACAAGCAGTTGGGTAGCATGTTCAGTCAAAAAGGGTCTGATCTTCCTTATGTTGTAAAGACGGAATCTACAGGAACGGGCGGTTTTGATAACATGATCAGAGAGTTTAAGGTGGGAGTCTATTGTGAAACCAAGGTTCCGGACCGAATCGGTTGGGGAGAATGTGGAGCCATCAATTTGGAAGGTCAGGTCGTGATCGATTGAGGGTTTAACTGGGATAATGAGAAGCTCTTTTTTTCCTAAATTTAATTTGACCATTTAATTTGATCATACCAAACAGATATGTCGGTGAGGCAGGCAGATAACCGATTTGAGATGGTGGTGTCGTCAGGGGCAAAAGACAGATGAAGCTGAGTGTCATCAGCATAGCAGTGGTAAGAGAAACCATGCGCCTGAATGACTGTGCTCAGTGATGTCATGTATAGTGAGAAGAGGAGAGGACCAAGTACAGAGCCCTGAGGCACACCAGTGCGTACTTGGTGAGAGTTAGAGATCTCCCCATTCCATGACACTTTGAAGGTCCTTCCTGTGAGATAGGATCGAAACCATTGAAGTGTCGTAATCAGAAAAGCCTAATTCAGATAGAGAGGACAGTAGAATCTTATAATTTACTGTATCAAAATCTGCAGAAAGGTCTATCAGAATGAGGACAGAGGATTGAGATTTGGCTTTGGCAGATTTAAGTGAGTCAATCCCAGAGAGCAATGTTTTCTCCGTGGAGTGACCACATCTAAAACCGGACTGATTGGGATCAAGGAGATTATTCTGATTAAAAATTTTGGAGACCTGTGTGGATACCACGCATTCAAGTGTTTTAGACAGGAAAGGTAAAAAAGAAACAGGTCTGTAGCTCTCGACCAAATTTGGGTTGAGCGTAGGTTTTTTGAATAGGGGTTTGACTATGGCTTGTTTGAAACAATTTGGAAAAGTACCAGACATGAGAGAGGAGTTAATGATGTGTGTGAGTGCTGGTGTGATGGAGGAGGCGATGAATTGAAAAAGGTGGGATGGGATGGAATCAAGGGGGCAAGTAGTTGGGTTACTGGCAAGAAGAATTTGGCAGATGTCAGATTCTGCGACAGGGGAGAAGGAGGAGAGGGTTGGATGGCTGGATGTGTGAGATGTAGTGTTGTGGAAATGGTAAGTATGAAAGAGTTCGCTAATGCCCTCGATCTTTTCTGTAAAAAAGGAGCAAAGACATCAGCTGACAGAGAAGTGTTAGGAGGGGGAGAGGTAGGAGTTAGTAGGTAGGTGAGTTGAAGGTACTGAATAAGGTGCGGGCATCTGAGATGCATGTTACCTTGGACTGGAAGAACAAGGATTTAGCAGCAGTTACATCCTTTGAGAAAGTGGCAAGTGAGGACTGATATGTTTCTAAATCTGAAGACAGACCAGACTTACGCCATTTTCTTTCGGCGGAACAAAGAGAAGTACGATGCTTCCGAAGCGTCTCTGTGAGCCAGGGACTGGACGGAGAACTGTGTGCTTGATGCAGTGTTGGTGTCAAGGGTTAAGAAGTTACCGATGTTAGCAAGGGCATCTGTAACCAAGTCAGCAAAGAGTGTGTTAGAGAGAGCGCTAAGATTGTGACGTACCTGAGATGTTTTACTGATGATCACGGGTGGTGTTGGAAGAGAGAGAGAGAACTGTATGAAGAAGTGGTCTGATTCATGATGAGGTCGAGCTGGTTGCCAGCCCGGTGGGTAGCTGAGGTGCGGAGTAGATGGAGGTCCAAGCTGGAGATGAGATAAAGAAACTCAGCGGCGTGCGGTCGGTCTAAGTGAATGTTGAAATCGCCCAGGACAACAAGAGGACAACCATCATCTGGGATAGATGATAATAACATATCGAATTCCTCGACGAAGTTATCTGGTTGACCTGGGGGGCGATAGATGACGAGAAAATGACATTTAACCGGTTCTGTGATTGTCAGTGCATGGAATTGTTCTGATTAAGAAATCTGATTGGATTCTGAAATCTCCATCTGATTGGAGATCTGTGTAGATACCACCCGTTCAAGTGTTTTAGACAAGAAAGGTAAAAGTGATACAGGTTTGTAGTTTTTACGGGCGTCCATTTTGCTTTCATCCATTCTGCTTTCAAAGGTCTGCTCCCTGGAAAATAAACTGGACTGCATCTAACTACAGAGAACTACACGATGAGAATCCAGAGACTGCTGCGTCTTTGTTTTCACCGAGACATGGCTGAGCTACAGAGTTCCTGACGCCGCCATTCAACCAGATGGACTAACAGCGTTTCGAGCTGACAGAAACTCAGCCCTGTGCGGTAAGACTCGTGGCGGCAGACTCTGTGATTACATCAACACAGAATGGTGCAAGAACACTGTACTAATCTCCAACTACTGCTCAACTACTAATCTCCAACTAATGTTGGTAGAGTTTTTGATCGTCCGATGCAGACTTTTTTATTCACCGTGGGAATCCACTGCAGTACTGATCATCTGTGTTTACATCCCACCCACCGCTAATGCTAAAGACGCGCTTTGTGAGCTGTACAGCGCTATCAGCGGACTTCAAAATACACACCCTGATGGACTGTTTATTGTTGCTGGAGATTTCAACCATGTGAATCTCAAGACGGTTCTCCCTAAATTCCACCAACATGTGAACTTTCCTACGAGAGGAGCGAACGCACTGGATCTTGTTTACACGAACATCCCCAGCGCGTACCGGGCTGAGCCCCACTCCCACCTCGGATACTCTGTTATGCTAATTCCAGAATACAGACCGGTCGTCAGACACTCAAAACCGATTCTAAAACAGGTGAGAACCTGGCCTGCAGGAGCCAGCTCTGCAATTCAGGACTGCTTTGAGTGTACAGACTCGAACATGTTTAGGGAGGCTGCAACCCACAGTGACACTATCGACCTGAAGGAGTACACGTCGTCGGTGACCTGCTACATCAGCAAGTGTGCAGATGACGTGACTGTCTCCAAGAACATCACCACACATCCCAATCAGAAGCTGTGTATGACCGCAGAGGTGTGTGCTTTGCTGAGGGATCGCGACTCTGCTTTTAAGGCAGGCGACAAGGCGGCACTAAGAACAGCGAGGGCCAAACTGTCCAGGACCATCAGAGAGGCAAAAGCGCGCACATGATCGGAACATCCACAGCCACTTCCAGAACAGCAGTGACGCACGACGCATGTGGCAGGGTATCCAGACCATCACCAACTACAGAACTACACCACCTGCCTGCGACGGTGACGTCTCCCTTCCAGATGCGCTGAACAACTTCTACGCTCGGTTTGAGACACAGAACGGCATGACAGCAAGGAAGTCCACCCCTCCTCTCAATGACCAGGTGTTGTGCTTCACAGCAGCTGACATCAGGGTGCTGTTCATCGACTTCAGCTCATTCAACACAATCATCCCTCAGCACCTGATCGGGAAATCTACTGGGCCACAACACCTCTCTCTGCAACTGGATCTTGGACTTTCTGACTGGGAGAGCCACTACGCTGAGCACAGGGGCCCCCCAGGGCTGTGTGCTCAGTACACTGCTGCTCACTCTGCTGACTTATGACTGTGCAGCAATGCACAGCTCGAACCACATCATCAAGTTTGCAGACAACACAACCGTGGTTGGTCTCATCAGCAAGAATGACGAAACAGCGTACAGAGAAGAAGTACAACGGCTTACGGACTGGTGCAGAACCAAAAACCTGTCTCTGAACATAGACAAGACCACAGAGATGGTTGTTGACTTCAGGAGGACAACATGTGATCACTCTCCACTGAACATCGACGGCTCCGCTGTGGAGATCGTCAAGAACACCAAGTTCCTTGGAGTTCATTTGGCAGAGGATCTCACCTGGTCCCTCAACACCATCGCCAAGAAGGCCCAGCAGCGTCTCTACTTCCTACAAAGCCTGAGGAAGGCACATCTCCCACCTCCCATTCTCACCACATTTACAGGTGTACCATCGAGAGTATTCTGAGCAGTTGCATCAACGCCTGGTTTGGAAAATGCACCTCATCGGACCTCAAGTCCCTGCAGCGGGTAGTGAGGACACACTACACTATACGCTGCATCCGCAAGGCAACCAGCATTGTGGATGACAACGCCCTCACACACACTCTTTGAACTCCTGCCTTCTGAAAAAAGGTACCGGAGCATCCGGGCCAACACATCCAGACTGCAAAACAGTTTCTTTCTTTAGGCCATCCTGAACAATCCGACCAAACATGAACATATCCACTGCTAGCATGTTTCACATATCTTCATGCACATCTTTGCCCACCTTTTGCAGATTATAAATAACTGCTGCAAATACAAACTCTTTAAGAATTTTAAAATCAGGGACATTTTTTCTTGGCACATGTGGCTCACACCACTAGGAGGCCACCTGCACCGTTACCTATCCACTTATTAGTGCTGTGTACAAATCAAACTCAGGGTTTACTTCATACCACTACTTGAATGTTTATAGTATTGTGTATCGTCCTGTATTTATTTTGATCCTTGTGTTTGCACACGTGCACTTTATGTTGATTGTGTAGTAGCTGTTATGTGTAGCACCTTGTTTAGAGTCTGATTACCGCCCTGTAGCCCTAACATCAGTTGTGATAAAGTGCTTTAAAAAGCTGTTTAGAGGCTTCATCACTTCTTTAATACCAGACTCCATAGACCCCCAACAATTCGCCTACTGTCACAACCACTCCACAAATTATGCCATCTCACACCTGCTGTAACTCTGACAACAACCCTCATAACTCTGACAACTTTTAACCCTGCACTGCATTACTTGCACATATATGCACAAGTCACTTTGATCACAACTCAGAACTTACAAGATGATCCTAGTTTACATCTTACAGTGCCATAATTGTACAGTTTCTCTTCTTTCGCACAGTGTAAATACATAGTTCATTTTTTTTATTTTATTTTATTTTATTTTTATTTTATCTTTATTCTATTTTTATTCTATATTCTATTTTAACTTTATGTGGAGATGTCGGGTAAGAATTTCACATGTATATCTACACATGTGACCAATAAACCTGATTTGATTTGATTTGATTTGTACATTGTAATGAATGCGAGCAGCTACTGGAAGCCAATGGAGAGAGATGAGTGGTGGAGTTACATGAGTTGCTTGGGCTGGTTGAACACATGCCGGGCTGCAGAGTTTTGAATCAATTGTAGAGGCCTGATTGTACAAGCTGGGAGACTGGTAAGCAATGCATTATAGTGATTGAGCTGGAATAGGATGAGGGCTTGAACTAACAGCTGAGAAGCACGGAAACGGCTGACAAGAAACTTCAAGCTGTGACTACAATCATTGTCAGCATTGCAGCTGAACACTTTGGCAAGAGGAAAGGAAAAGCTTATTGTTTTTCCTATGGAAGAAATTCAGGCATGTAAATGAGCGGTCTTTATCATCAACCCCTTCAGCTTTACTAAGACCTGCTGTGGCTAAAGCATAGTGAAAAATGTGCCCCTCACAGGTAGAAATTGACCAACAACTTCAGATATATATCTACATCGAAAACGTGTTGGTGGAGGGAAAGTGCAACATCCTCATAAATTCCCCTGAACCAATTAATTTATTGGCGGTGCAGCTGAAGGAAGTCAGCAAAGTCACCCATAAAGCAAGATCTGCTCCAGGGTCAAGTGGCACATCATATAATGTGTATAACAACAAATAAAGATTAATATAGTTTAGAAGATCCCAGAACCATGGCAAGTGGCTAAAGGGGCCAGGAACCCAAAGGAGGAAAACTCGACCCGGCTATATCAGTTCAAAATAATCTCCCTACTGTGTGTTAAGACAAACATTTTTCAATTCCATTTCCAAAATACCCGGATGCACTTTAAACCCACCAAATCAAGATCAATGGTGCTAAAAAAGTTCAGATTTAACATTGCAGGCACTGCAATTCCAACAATTCATAAGAAGTGTGGTCACAAGAAGCCTAGTTGGTATCATTTCCAACTCCCAAATTGAACACCAAACGGAAGGAAAGACAGTCACGGAGACAAGATCATAAAAGGTGTTGGAAAGGAGGCAAAACAGGGATATATCAAGATGGGATCACCCACAGGCTTGACCTGTGCTACTGTCACAAAGCTGCCTTAATCCTTAAGACATTGTCCAGACATTGTCCTTGTGAGTTACTCGACCAAATCAAATTAAATTTTCTTTGTCAAATGCATAGTTATACACAGTAGAGGTACACGGTACAAGAAATAAGGTCCTTCACAATCTTTTTGGCTTTGGACCAGCACCACTTCGAACCTGGGAATCCCTAGTGCTGAGAGGCGAACGTGCTAGCCACTAAGCCACCGTGCCGCCAAGGTGAAATGTGAATACTTCAAATACATGAGGCCATTGTGAAAATAAACAATATATACATTCCTTCATGGAGCATGTTGGTAAGCATGCAACAGACATATTCCAAGCGTGCAATCGGCAGGTGCGCCAAATACACGCTGCTTCTGCAAAAGCTTTTGGGGAAATTGATTGCTAAGTTGCTGTAAAACAATGGTGAATATGTAAATGTGAATACTTTAAATACATAAAACTAGTGTGGAAACATACTACATACACATTTCTTCATGCAGCATACTGCTCCATGCGTTGCCACCTGCGCTTTGATAGCATGTGAAAAAACATTTGGAGAAAAAGAAAGATTAAGTGAAAACAATATAATACTGGATTTTATGACATGACAACTTATATACATATAAGAAATTGTACCTTTGAATCTAACACTCAGACGCGGGGTGTTCCCTTTTGTTCCTTTTCTGTCATATGACGCTGTCGCAGTTCCTCTACAAGGCCATACATGAAGCATCTTCTTGACTCAGCAAAGCCGGTGCATGCCTTGTAAAATACATGGGCATTCATCGCAGCCAGGTTTAGCAGATAGTAGCAGATAGCAGATAGAAAAAACAGCAATAGGCCACCTGCCAGACTTCTGGTCTATTATGTCAACAAAATTTAATACTGTAAAATAATCGTGTGACACACTTCAAAAACACACACACACACACATACTATATACAGTGGGTTGCAAAAGTATTCATACCCCTTGAACTTTGCCATATTTTGTCACATTACAACCACAAACATAAATATATTTCACTGGAATTTAATGTGAAAGACCAACACAAAGTGGTATACAATTGTGAAGTGGAATGAAAGTTATACATGAATCAACAATTTTTTTACAAATAAAAAACTGAAAAGTGCGATGTGCAAAATTATTCAGCCCCCTTTTCCCTGAGTGCAACC
>JAFMOD010000334.1:906778-966007 GCA_019802435.1 Corydoras maculifer
ATATATATATATATATATATATATATATATATATATATATTGGAAATAAGTATTTGATCCCCCACTGACTAAAAGTTTTAATATAAAAATAATAAATAAATGAAACACCTCATAATTGTATGCCAGCTTTATTTTAACAGTGCCACATAGAATATCAAAAGAAAAACTGAGAAAATTACATGAAATGAAAAATAAAAAATTATTTGCATTTCATTGAGGGAAATAAGTTTTTGATTCCCTAGTAAAACCTCCTTTAATACTTGGTGGCAAAACCCTTATTGGCAAGCAGAGCAGTCAGACGTTTCTTATAGTTTTTTATAAAGGTGTGCACAAACTTCAGGAGTAATTTTGGCCCACTCCTCTCTGCAAATCACCTCCAAATCCTTAAGGTTTTTAAGCATGCATTTTAAAACGCAAATCTTCAGCTCTCTACATAGATTTTCGATGGGATTGAGGTCAGGAGACTGGCTAGGCCATTCCATGACTTTGATATGATTCTTATGGAGCCACTCATTTCTTTCCTTGACTGTATGTTTTGGGTCGTTATCGTGCTAAAAGACTAATCCACGGCCCATTTTCAGTGCCCTGGCAGAGGCAAGAAGGTTGTCACCCAGGATTTTGCGATACATGGCCCCGTTCATCTTCCCGTCAATGCGGTGAAGTTGGCCTGTGCCCTTAGAAAAAAAACACCGCCAAAACATAATATTTCCACCACCATGCTTGACGGTGGGGATCGTATTCTTAGGGTCATCCAATTTTGGTCTCATCTGACCACAGCACCTTCTCCCAGTCTCTCCCAGTCATTAATATGTTCATTGGCAAACTTGAGGCGGGCCTGGACGTGAGCCTTCTTGAGCAGAGAAACCTTGCGTGCACTGCAGGATTTTAAACCTTTAGGTCTCAGTGTATTACCAGTGTTTGTTTTGGAGACTGTGGTCCCAGCTGCCTTGAGATCATTAATCAGCTCCTCCCGTGTAGTTCTTGGCTGATTTTTAGCCTTTCTCATCATCCATGAGACTCCATGAGGTTGCATGGAGCTCTAGGCCTGGGTCGATTGACAGTAATGTTGTACTTCTTCCACTTCCGAATAATTGCACCAACAGTTGTCACCTTCTCAGCTTCTTACTTATGGCTTTGTAGGCCATTCCAGTGTAGGTCAACAATTTGTCCCTGATATCTTTAGACTTTAGCTCTTTAGTCTTGTCCATGGTGGAGATGTTGGAGTGTCACTGAGACTGTTGGCAGGTGGCCTTTTATACAGGTGACAATTTGGGACAGGTGTCTCTCATCCAGGTAAAGACTTCACTGTGATTAGGGTGTGTCAGTGGTCTGTGGGAGCCAACATTAGTCATGGTTTTACTAGGGGATCAAATACTTATTTCCCTCAATAAAATGCAAATTATTTTTTATTTCTCATTTTATGTAATTTCCTCTATTTTTCTTTTGATATTCTATGTGGCACTGTTAAAATAAAGCTTACATCAAATTATGAGACGTTTCATAAATTTTTTTATATTAAAACTTTTAAAGTCAGTGGGGGATCAAATACTTACCAAATCAAATGAAAAGATAAAATACTTTCCTCCACTGTATATACTATATATATATACATGAACCCTACATATATATACCTTCAGGGAATTGTAATTCATATCCACTCCTCCATATAAACTCATCCTCAATCTCAAAGCCGTCCTTACAGCTCAGGCACAGTGGGCATCGCATACAAACTTACTCGCGGACACGACAAAGGGCGCCGTTAGTACACGGGTTACGGCCCCCGCAAAGAAAATAAAAAAAAAAGCTTACCTGGGCTCTGAACTCCCCAAATTTACTTGGCAAATTGTTTTGTCACGCTCGCTTACCTCGATCAGAATGGCTGCGCAATGGAAGCTCAGAGCCGAAGCGCTTTAACACACTGAAGGGTGCCAGGCACACCAGGTAGCGGAGAAAACGGGTTTTATTAAATGTGACGGAACACCAAAACACAAAGAGGTACAACAACGCAAGCCGACAACAAAATCACAATGTGAACTGAGCAAGGGGAACACGGAACCTAAATACACAAACACCTGACCATGTGCACAAAAACAAAGCAATGACCAATAGAAGTTATAGAAGCCGAATAGAAGACCAATAGAAGCCGAACGCGAACATAAGTTAATTAACTTAAAAATAAGTGCACATGTTTAAGTTGTTCTCTACTACAAAAAGTTTCTTCCTGGGAGGGCTGGGTTGTTCTTCTTTAAATGATCAATCACTCTACAGTACGGTTCTGTGTGGGAATCATACAATGTATAAAATGAAAGCTCCTCTCCACTGTCTGAGTCGCATTCATCCATAGTAGTCGGTAACTCCAAGCCTTGTAACACACTGAGGGTTGTATTCTCTGCCAATTTTTTCCGATGGGCTCCAGACAGTACAGCAGCAAAAAAATGTGATGATGCCGTTTCTGTGTCTGCTTATATTAGGACTCAAATGATCTAGGCAAAAGCGATTTAAACAGGTGTGAATTTCATTTAAAAAGAACCAAAATTTCTTTAGTGGGTATAAAGCTTTTATGAAGAAATTTATGGCAAAAAGGTATGCTGAAGTTGTTCCTCAGACTGCAGGCTGCAGCCTAAAATGGTCAAGCTGCGATACATGCAAAACCATGTTGTTAATCACCCACACATAAACAAACTATGTGTGGTTATTAACTATGGTTGAACCTCTCTCAACAAGGAACTTCTTCAGGGTCCTGACCTGACCAATGCTTCCGCGTAAGCCCTGTCACATTCATCAGGTTTGTGGGGCAAAGGAACACATTAAATTCTTGCATTTGTTGCACTTTGAAGACACCTCCAAAGATTCTGTCGAGCACAGATTATCGGTACATATCTTTGGTGCAGTATCTTCACCCAGCTGTGCAACATTTGCCTTGAAAAAACTGGAATATTTAGGCATAATTTCTATGTTGACAACTGTCTGAAGGCAGTTAGCAGCACAGGACAGACATTGTCCCTCTTTCACTTAGAGTTGCTTAGTGAGTTATGTGCAAAAGGGGGCTTTCATCTGAAAAAGTGGATCAGCAATGATCATACTGTTCTTGCTGCAATCCCTGAGAAAGACAGAGCTGTTTTCCTACTTTTCGAGGTAGGCAGATTTAAAACGAGCAGTCACTTGGATTTTATAAATTAAAGACACACTAAAAAGAAGGTTTGACTAAAAGAAAAGAACAAATGTAAACAAACCCACTGGAAAATCCCAAAATGAAAAGGGAAGAATTACATTACCAGCTGACAGTGGATGAATTTAAAGAGGCTGAACAAGCCATAATCAATTATGTGCAATGCCAACACTCTATATTGTCTCTGAGGAGTCTCTGACGAGAGTGATGGAAAAACAATAAGGAAAAGTAGTCCTTTATACAAGCTAGATCTATTTGATTGTGCAATGCAGATTTGTTCAGCCTTCCAACAACTCTTAGGGTGCCATTTACAAAGAGGCAAAACATCCTGCCATCCTGCCTAAGAGCAGTCATATCTCTGAGCTCATCCTCCACTGTGTTCATGAGAAAGTTGGGCAAAGCGGGAGAAATCATATGCTCCACACACGCACACACACACACACACACACACACACACACACACACACACATACATATATATATATATATATATATATATATATATATATATATATATATATATATATATATATAATTTTCTACATAATAGTGGAGCTCTCATAGCTAAAAAGTTATTTCTTTTTCAGTTATGTTTTCACTACCTAAAGAGTATTATGGACAACAGTCTCTAAATCAATGTCAAAAAAGAGAGCAACATATTGACTGGCCAATGTATGCTGCTGAGCAAATGACCTGCTAGCTTCATTCTTTATTGATCACTACTGGGCTGAGTTACAACAACACTGCATGAGGTTTCCATTCAAATCTGCACCGTTCACATACAATGAGTATACCAATATGACTAATTACCTGATCTATTTACATTTTATGAACCAAGGAAATACACATTTGCTCAGCAATTACAGTGGCCTTTGTTAGTGACCAATAAACTAAAAAAATGCCATTAATAATTTTTTTGTGAAACACTGTAGCAACTATTTCCATTCTTTGTTCCATGGTGATAAAAAAAAAAGCTGTGCCTGGTTAGGGTCAAAAGCACACGGCATGTTACTTTGGTAAAATTATTTAGTGCAAGAAAACTTGTATTCAACTGGTTTTGAATTAGAAAGTAATACATAACTTAATGAAAGTAAGTTGAAATGTTCAGAATGTAACATGTGTGGTCATGTAGTATGGTCAAAACAGTGTGCCAAAACCCAGCTGCCTTTTCCATAAATCGCCACCACACTCAGACCCGAGGCCAAGTTACCTTTAACCCTTGTATTATATTTCGGGTCAATTTGACCCATTTAAATTTTTGTGTTAACCAAATTGCAGGTTATCCTTACTTTTTTTCCATGATATTTTATGACTTTTCCTCATCTAGGGTCATGAACAGCTGTGTAAAATCTGGACACTTTAAAGTGTTGTGGGGTGTCTGCACAAAGTATGTATACATTATAATGTTGATACATAATGTTGCGGGTCATTTTGACCCAGACGCATATAGCTGTTAAAATTCAAAATAAAAAATTCTCTTTGATCTACTTTGTTTTCACTGCCTCTGGGTGGCCAATCAGAAGCAGGTGTGTGTGGAAATGAGACTTTCTTCCCCCTGATCTTGTCATTCTTTTCATGCCCTTTTTTGAGAAATATACAGTCATGGCCAAAAGTTTTGAGAATGATACAAATATAAATTTTTACAAAGTCTACTGCTTCAGTTTTTATAGTGGCAATTTGCATATACTCCAGAATGTTATAAAGAGTGATCAGCTTAACAGCAATTAATTGCAAAGTCAATATTTGCCTAGAAAATGAACTTTATCCCCCAAAACACGAGTTTCAAGTTCATTGCAGCCCTGCCTTAAAAAGACCAGCTAACATCGCTTCAGTGATTGCTCCATTAACACAGGTGTGGGTGTTGATGATGACAGGGCTGGAGATCAATCTGTCATGATTAAGTAAGAATGACACCACTGGACACTTTAAAAGGAGGCTGGTGTTTGGCATCATTGTTTCTCTTCTGTTAACCATGGTTATCTCTAAAGAAACACGTGCAGTCATCAGTGCACTGCACAGAAATGGCCTAACAGGGAAGAGTATCGCAGCTAGAAAGATTGCACCTCAATCAACAATCTATCGCATCATCAAGAACTTCAAGGAGAGAGGTTCCATTGTTGCCAAAAAGGCTCTAGGGCACCCATGAAAGACCAGCAAGCTCCAGGACCGTCTCTTAAAAGTGTTTCAGCTGCGGGATCGGCTACCAGCAGTACAGAGCTTGCTCAGGAATGGCAGCAGGCAGGTGTGAGTGCATCTGCACGCACTGTGAGGCGGATACTCTTGGAGCAAGGCCTGGTCTCAAGGAGGGCAGCAAAGAAGCCAATTCTTTCCAGAAAAAAACATCAGGGACAGACTGATATTCTGCGAAAGGTGCAGGGAGTGGACTGCTGAGGACTGGGGTAAAGTAATTTTCTCTGATGAATCCCTTTTCCGATTGTTTGGGACATCTGGAAAACAGCTTATTCGGAGAAGACGAGGTCTTGTCTCATGCCAACTGTAAAGCATCTTGAAACTATTCATGTGTGGGGTTGCTTCTCAGCCAAGGGAATCGGCTTCCTCACAGTCTTGCCTAACAACACAGCCATGAATAAAGAATGGTACCAGAATGTCCTCCGAGAGCAATTTCTCCCAACCATCCAAGAGCAGTTTGGTGATCAACAATCCCTTATCCATCATGATGGAGCAACTTGCCATAAAGCAAAGCTGATAACTACATGCCCAGCGATGGATTGGCGCCCTGTCCTGGGTCTATCTGCCCAGCGCCCGAGGTGTTCTCCCCTGGATGGGCATGGGGAACCCCACCGCGACCCTAATAGAGGATAAGCGGAAGATAATGAATGAATGAATGATAACTACATGGCTCAGGGAACAAAACATAGAGATTTTGGGTCCATGGCCTGGAAACTCCCCAGGTCTTAATCCCATTGAGAACTTCAATCATTAAGAGACGGGTGGACAAACAAAAACCTACACATTCTGACAAAATGCAAGCATTTATTGTGCAAGAATGGACTGCTATCAGTCAGCAATTGGTCCAGAAGTTGATTGAGAGCATGCAAGGGAGAATTGCAGAGGTCCTGAAGAAGAAGGGTCAACACTGCAAATATTGACTTGCTGCATTAACTCATTCTAATGGTCAATAAAAGCTTTTGTTACTCATAATATGATTGCAATTATATTTCTGTATGTGATAAAAACATCTGACAAACACACATAAAAACCAGAGGGCAGCAGATCATGAGAAAATATAATATTTGTGTCATTCTCAAATGTTTGGCCATGACTGTATTAAAAATGAGCTTCTGGCGATTTACAGCTGAAGAAGTTTTATCACAGCAGATGAATTGGGACAGTGATGTAGAGGAAGAACTTTCTGAGACAGAGGATCCATCACAGCCAGAGGACAAAGCTTTTAATGATCCAGATTGTTAATTTTCCCACAATGAGGAGGATTCCAAGGATGAATCTGCAAATGTCTCTTCATCAGATGAAAACCAAGAAATGCAACAATCGTCATCCACAGATGGGACATGGACATCTAAAGATGGTAAAATAAAATGGTCAACATCACCACACCAAAGCCCTGGAAGATTGTCATCTTCTAATGTCATCAAAATGACTCCTGGTCCTACAAGATTTGCTTTCGCAAGAGTTGATAATATTGAATCGGCATTTCAGCTCTTCATATAGAGAAGATAATATTCGACATGATGCCCAACTTGGAAGGGAGCGTGTCTTTCAAGAAAAATGAAAGTCATTAGATCTAACTGATTTGCATGCTTACATTGGAATTTTAGTGTTAGCTGGAGTATACAGGTCAAAGGGTGAAGCAACTGCAAGTTTATGGAATGAAGAGAATGGAAGACCAATCTTCCGAGCAACAATGTCTTTGGAGACATTTCACATGATCTCTCGTGTGATCCGATTTGACAACCGTGACACTAGAGCTGGTCGATGTGAGAGAGACAAACTTACAGTGATCAGAGATGTTTGGGATAAATGGGTCAGAATCCTGCCTTTATTGTATAATCCTGGCCTCCATGTTACTGTCAATGAGCGCCTCATTCCATCAAGAGGACGCTGTCCTTTCCGACAGTATATGCCAAACAAACCTGCGAAATATGATATCAAAATATGGGCAGCCTGTGATGAAAAATCCAGTTAAGCCTGGAACCTGCAAGTATATACTGGAAAGCCACCTGGAGGAGCACCTGAGAAGAATCAGGGAATGCGTGTGATATTGGAGATGACTGAAGGGCTGCAAGGTCATAATAACTTCTTTACATCCTACCGTCTTGGAGATGAACTTCAGAAGAGAATGCTGACTATGTTGGGAAATGTCTAAAAAAATATGCCAGAACTTCCCAAAGAGATTCTGAAGATGCAAGGAAGATCTTTGCATTCCTCAAAATTTGCTTTCACAGAGAAAACAACACTTGTTTCATACTGCCCAAAGAGAAACAAGAATGTTCTTTTGATGAGCACAATGCACAAAGATGCATCTCTGAGCACAAGAGAGGACATGCAGCCGCAAATGATCCTGGATTACAACTCCACCAAAGGAGGAGTTGACAATCTTCACAAAGTCAAAGCAACATATAGCTGTCAGCGCAAGACTGCCCGCTGGCCCTTGTTGATTTTCTACAACATTGTGTCTGCTTACAATGCCTATGTGCTCTGGATTGAAATCAACCAGCAGTGGAATGCTAGCAAACTGTACCGACATAGACTTTTCCTGGAAGAACTAGGCAAAGCACTTGTCACTCCCAAGATCCAGAACCGGGCCAGGCCAGCTTGATCCCCAGCATCTGCTGCTGTTATTGCAAAGGACATCTGATCAACAGACAATGGATCCTTTGGAGACAATTGCAATAAAACGTAAAAGATGCCAAATCTGTCCCTCCCATGACAGTAAAACAAGTACCTGTTGTGTGAGATGCAAGAAGTTTATCTGCAGAAAGCATACAGTCACATTATTTCCATCACTTGGGGAACAGTGAAAATGTTGAACAAGTTTAAAAAATTTTTTTAAAGTGTTCGTAAAGAGGGAAAAATTGAAACCAAGAGTTCTTTAATATTGTGTTGGAAATTAATATCTCATCTCTTCTAAATGTTTGTATAATTTAAAATAAAGCTCTTATTGGTTTAACTTCATTTTTGACTGATTTGAGTGGATTTGTACAATACGGGTCAAAATGACCTGCAACATAATAAATTATTTTACACCATTATAAAGTATTTTTTTCTCAACATAATACAAGGGTTAAACTATGATGTCATTGTAAGGATGAATGATGTTACCTTAAAAAAAATTTAAAAAAAATAAATAAATAAATTGATAAACAAATGTATTCATAAAAGTATATAAATTTCAAAACCAAAATAACAATCCTAGTCACAAATGTACACAAAACCGGAAATGGTTTTAACATTCTGGCCCTAATTTTGAATAACAAATGACCAAATTATACGTGCATGAACATCTATCATTTAGAGTCAAAACAAAATGCCCAAGGGTTTCCCCATGCCCATCCAGGGGATGGTGGCTTAGGGATTAGCACGTTCACCTCTCAGTGCTGGGGAATCCCGGTTCCAATCCCACTCTGGGTGGAGTTTCCATTTTCTCCCCATCTTCACGTGGGTTTCCTCCTACAGTCCAAAAACATGGATAAAGGTCAATTGAATTCTCCAAATTTCCCCATATAGTGTATCTGTGGGAGTGAGTGTGTGCGCCCTGGCCCAGGGCCTGAAGCGTTCTCCCCTGGATGGGCATGGGGAAACCCCCGCGACCCTAGATGCCCAATCACTGCACTTAATTATTAAAATGCATAATCAAATATACCATTACACATTTGCATGTTCACATATAAGTTTCCATTTCCAGGCTTATTAAAAAAAAAAAAAAATCTGACCAAAAGGTCCAAGGGGTGCAAAGTTTAGTCCATATACAAATGTTTTTAAACTAAATCGACTTCAAGTAGACGGCATAACTTTTATGATGCTTAGTTAAGCATCATTGCTGCCATTTGTGAGCCGAAGGTAAGACACAAGGTCGTAAGAGTTGTAGCACATCTGGCTAGCATCACAAAAATGGTGTAGCTGTAATACTCAATTAATCAAAAAAAATGTTATATTGTCTAATAAATATGTTCTGCGTGAATACTGGCCTGGTGAAAATAAAATTTAGAGACAACCTCTACCCGAGCCGAGTTTCAAGTTGCATTTTAGCTGTAAACACTTCTAACACAAATTACATACACATACACACAAATTACATACATTGCTTTTTTTAAAATACCCGTGTGGGAGGAGTTTAGGTCTCTGTGATTGACAGCACACTGGAACAGCATGGGGGTAGATCTAACACGGACAGTTTTTTGATGTTATGAGGTAAGTTTGTGGAAACATTTAGAATGTGCTGAGGCTCACACAGCAGAATCAACCACATAGATAACCAGCAAATAATCTCTGCTACTTTTTACACAAACTTTACTAAACCTACAATATTTATGAGTTAACGTGTGCACGCTTAATCCTCTGCTCCAGAGATGTGAAACCAGACAGAACTAATCCATTTCTGGAGCAATAATCATGTACAGTAAGCTCTATTGCTGTGCTTAGGCAATGTAGCGCTGTTATTTTATTATTTATATGTTCAAAGCTTAATAAACTGCTCACACACTAGTAAAAACACTTCTTATGCTATAAAAACTTTAAACCTACAGAAATTTAATTCTGAGCACAAAATGCCGCAATTGTAACTCGACTGTCTGTAGGCAGAGGTTGAACAGTCTACAGTTTTATTGCCACACACAAAGGGATAAACGGTACGTGGGCAGACGTAATGCTGGCGGATAACACTGGGAAGGTGGAAATGGTGGCATGAAGTCGCGGGGTCAGTCGGTGACTGACGACAGCGGGACTGTGTTCCAATCCACGGTACAACAAGGAGGGAGTGTGGCTTCAACCAGGTAGTAGCGGCAGGATGGTGAGCTGCATACACAAAACAGGACGAGTACTAGGCAACTGAAACAACACTAGAACAAACAAGGCATGAGCGTGATGAGGATCGAGAGAGTGAGCCAGAGTGGACGAGGCGTAACACAGGAATGAGCACAAGACCATCTAGCAACAGGAACAGGAACTAACGGTGTTAAAATAGACATGGTAATTGGAACCCAGGTGCAACTAATAAGGGACAGAACTACCCAAAACAACTACACCAAGTGACAAAACCGTGACAGATCCGTGACATTACCCCCCCTCCCCCCCCAATGGGTCAGGGAACCTATGATGGAAGTCAGTAATGAGGGAGGAGTCCAGGATGGCAGAACGGGGAACCCTTGAGCGCTCTTCAGGACCGTACCCTTCACAGTCAACCAGAAACTGGATACCTCTGCCACGACGGCGGGAGTCCAGTAGACGTTGGACGGTGTAGGCTGGTAGGCCGTCGATGAGACGAGGGGCTATTGTATCCCATGGAATGGGGTTCAGAGGGGAGTGGACAACGGGCTTCACCTGGGAGACATGGAACGTGTGGTGGATCCGCATATTGCGGGGCAGGTGGAGAAAAACTGCCAAGAGGTTGACAACCCTGGTGATGGGGAACGGTCCGATGTAGCGGGGGCAGCTTGCGTGACTCCGTCTTTAGCGGGATGTTCCTGGTTGATAACCATACCAGCTGTCCCAGCGGCGGTGACAGTTGGCAGAGCCTACAGTCATGACTTGAGATTGGCATAGGGCAATGGTAGTATTGTTCCAGATGTGGCGGCAACAGAATATGCCGCCTAGCCAAAGGAACAGCGATCTCCTGCTGCTCTTCAGGGAACAGGGGTGGCTGGTAACTAAGCGCGACTTCAAAGGGCGACTTGCCGGTGGAGGAGCTGCGTGCAGTGTTGATGGCATACTTCACCCAAGCCAGATGCTCGCTCCAGTGTTCTGGGTGCTAAGCCGATACACAGCGCAACGTAGTCTCGATTTCTTGGTTGGCCTGTTCAGCTTGGCCGTTGGACTGGGGGTGGCCACCAGAGGTCAGGGTTACGCTTGTGCCGAAGCAGCCGCAAAACGCTCTCCATACCTGGGAGATGAACTGTGGTCCCCGGTCTGAAACAATGTCCATAGGAATACCATGGATCTTAAAGATGTTGTTGAAGACAATCTTGGCGGTCTTCAACGCCGATGGAAGCCTGGGGAGAGCCACTAGATGGACGAATTTAGAAAATCGGTCCACAATAGTCAAAATAACTGTGACCTTGTGTGTCCGGTTGGCCGGTGACGAAGTCCATGGCGATATGAGACCAGGGACGCCCAGCTATGGAATGTGATTGAAGCAGTTCTGAGGGTGGTTGGTGTGACTGCTTGTTGCGGGCGCAAACAGCACATGAGCTGACGAACTGGCGCACGTCCGAGGACAGAGATGGCCACCAAAAACGAGGTCTGATAAGGTCCTCAGTATGTCTAGTCCCGGGGTGACCAGCCCAACATGATTCATGACCCCACTTCAGAACAGGGGGGTGGGCGGCGGAGGGCACAAAGGTCCAGTTGGCTGGACCCTGTCCCGGATCAGGATCCTTGACCAGTTCGCGTTCAATAATCCTACTGACCTCCCAGGAGACACCTGCAACAATGCGACTGGAAGTAAGGATGGGGTCAGTAGAACACTGCGTGTCTTCCTCTGGGAAGAGTTGGGATAAAGGAATCGGGCTTGGCGTTGCGGGAACCTGGTCTGAAGGTCATGATGAAGTTGAAGCGTCCAAAGAACAGGGCCCACCGAGCCTGGCGTGAGTTCATTCTCTTCGAGGACTGGACGTAGGCCAAGACCCCAAAGACCCACAAATGGCCGTTCGGCCCCTACCAGCCAATGTCGCCATTCCTCCAGAGCAAGCTTGGCGCCCAGGAGTTCCCTGTGCCCCATAATGACTCAAACACAGTGGATGTTAGTGGTAACGGGTATTTATTGGGTACTGTAATTTTATTGAGTCCCCTATAGTCGATGCAGGGCCGTAGTGTACTGTCTTTCTTGGAGAGAAAAATGAACCCAGCCCCTAAGGGGGAGGTAGAGGGCTGGATGAGACCTGCGGCAAGACATTCTGAGACATATTTTTCCATAACTTTCCCGGCGAGAGAGGTAATGCCGGCTGGATGGGAGAGGGGCACCAGCTAGAAGGTCTATAGCGCAGTCATACGACCTGTGAGGGGGCAGTTGACTGGCCCTATCCTTACTGAACACCTCTCCTAAGTCATGGTATTCGAGTGGTACTAAAGAGAGGATGACAGGGGTGGGGGCACCGGAGCAGGGTGCTGGGCTGGGGGGTACTGCTGCACGTAGACAAGAAGAATGGCAGGAAATTCCCCACGTGAGAACCTGTACATTGACCCAATCAAGGTGAGAGTTGTGCTTCCTCAACCAAGGAAAACCTAGGATGACTGCTGCATCGAGGGACTGGAAGACCGAGAAACTGAGTACCATCGATAGTAGGAAAACCGGTCGGGTGCGATGGGTGATAGGGGATAGCTTCTGACCATCTAAAGCTAACGTTTGCAAGGGGGGGTTTAGCGTCGACAACAAGATACCAGCACTCTTGGCAAACGTAGTGTCGATTAGATTATCCTCCGCCCCAGAATCAACCAAAACGTTCACCGATAACCTCTCGTCCTTTAACAAAAATACTGCGGGTAAACAAAGGAGGGAGGTTCGAGGTATATGATCATGGTAGACAATACCCCAAATCTTACTGCCGAGGCGTGGCGCATGGACCGGACTGGACACATATCCCATTGCTGCCTAGAGTTATCACCATCGGAACGATGTTCGTTTCCACGGGTGATACGTTCTGCTTGGGTGAGAGAGGTATGAAGTGACTGCGGTTTGTCACGGGTAATCAATTCGTTGCAGACACAGACATTTAGAGCATGAAGGAACATGCCGCGCAGGGGTCGGTCGCTTTAACACAACTCTGCAGACACCGTTTGGAAATCCATCACAAATTCGGCCATCGAGCGCGTGCCCTGTCGCATGGTCAGGAGGCGGTTATCTACGTCATCCGCATACTCGGGGCGATCAAAAATAGCATAGTTTTCCAAAAATAGCATAGTTTTCCAAAAATAGTTTTCCACAAATGAGACATACTAACCAGAAAACGGAGGAATAGTCGTCTGTGACGCTTCCGCCCACTTCAATGCTCGGCCACGTAATAGTCTGATAATCGTCCGATCTTATGCGCATCTGTGGGGAATAGCGATGGAGCGGTGCTAAAATACAACTCACACTGATAGAGAAAACCACTACACCGCTGTAAGTCCCCCTCATATGGTTCCGGGTGCACCGCGGCTCTGTCGTGGCATAGCGATGAATCGGCGGAGGGATTCGGTACCTGGTCGGTGATGTAAAGGTCCTTAGACGTACTCATGGTTCCTGGTGTAACAGTGGACATGGTTATGGCAGTGACCAGCTGTATGAGACAAGTGAGTCCATCCATGAGTCCATCCTGGCGACGTAAAGTAGATCAAAGCGTGGATCAGGAGGAAGTTGCTGTTCGGCAGATGGAGAAGGAGCCGACTCTGCTCCAGAAGTGGAAACTGTCTGTAGGCAGAGGTTGAACAGGGTTTTTTTTGCCACACACAAAGGGATAAACAGTACGTGGGGAGACATAACGCTGGCGGATAACACTGGGAATGCGAAAATGGTGGCATGATGCCGCGGCATCAGACGGTGTCTGACAACAGCGGGGACGTGTTCCAATTCACGGTACAACAAGGAGGGAGTGTGGCTTCAACCAGGTCGTAGCAGCAGGATGGTGAGCTGCATACACAAAACAGGACGAGTACCAGGCAACAGACACAACACTAGAACAAACAAGGCGTGAGCGTGACGAGGAGAGCCAGAGTGGACGAGGCGTAACACAGACATAAGCACGGCAACGGGAACAGGGACTAAAGGGGGACTAAAGGGGATTGCTGTAAAGTGAGGCTGAGAAAAGTGATCCACTTATATGTAAATATATGTGTATGTATTAAGCATATATATGTTTCATATGCTGTAGTGGCGGACTCTGGTTTCAAGAATTTAATAAAAGTGCTAGATAATAAAAAAAAAAAATTGTTATTATTATTTTTTACCTTCAAACCAGCTTCAATTCTTATCGGTACATTTGAACAAAGTCAGGGATTTTGTAGGATTATAGAAAAGTGTATAATCAACCAATTATACCAAACAGTTGCTAATGTTCATCATTTTCACAAGTAGGTGAGTGGGTGAGAAACAGCCAAACTCTTTCACCAGGCGTTCTGCAACCAGAGGTTGTGGAAGACAGTTAATGTCACAGGTAATACAACATGGCAAGACTTAGCACAGCAACAAAACACAAGGTTATACTTAACCTGCATCAGCAAGGTTTCTCCCAGACAAAGTTTTCCAAGCATACTGGAGTTTCAAGATGTGTTGTTCAAGCTCTTTTGAAAAAGGACAAAGAAACAGGCAATGTTGAGGATCGTAGACGCAGTGGTCGGCCAAAAAAAATTTAGTGAAAGACACATCAATCAGATGAAAGACACATCAATCTGATTGTCCAGCTATGCCATCACCTCAGAACTGGCAGAAACCAGTGGGACCCTGGTACACCCATCTACTGTCTGTAGAAGTCTGGCCAGAAGTGGTCTTCATTGAAGAGTTGCAGCAAAAAAGCCATTCCTCCGACATGGAAACAAGGCCAAGTAACTCAACTATGCACAGAAACATAGTAAGTGGGGTTAAGAAAAATGGCAGCAGATGAATCAAAGTATTGAAATATTTGGCTGTAGCAGAAGGCAGTTTGTTCGCTAAGGGGCTGGAGAGCGATACAATAATAGGCAACAGTGCAACAGTGAAACATGGTGGAGGGTCCAAGTTTGGGCTGCATTTCTGCAAATGGAGTTGGAGTTTTGGTCAGGATTAAAGGTATCCTCAATGCTGAGAAATACAGGCAGATGTTAGGTCTCGTCACGTGGTGTGCATTTGTCTGGTCCTCACGCCCCTGTAATCCTGTGCACCTGGGTCCCATCACGGTGTCCTATTTAAGTCACTCATTCCCGTCTCTCCTAGTTATCCTTGTTATGCCACGCCGCTACTTTTTGCCTCGCTTAGTGCCTCAGTGGTCGCTAGCTTGTAGCACTGCCTAGCCTTGTGTGTTTTTGTTGTGTTGCTTGTGGTTCCCCGGTACTTGTTCTGTTTTGTGCTCTGTCTTAACAGTTCACCGCACTCCCGCTGCTGTCTCCCCTTTGCTCCCTACTCCCTCTGCTCTGTGTGCTGGCGGATTGGAACACAGCGCTGTCGACTTCATGCTGACAACACGTTCGACGTCACGCAGATACCACCACTACTCCAGCGGTATCCGCTGGCATTTGTTTCGCCTACGTTTGTGTTCCAATAAATCTCTGTTGACTGTCCACCTCTGTCTCCAGACTGTTCCGTCCGAGCAGCGGATACTTCCATGTATTGGTCTACCGACCGTAACATTACCATCTGGCCAACATGGATCCCTCGGACCGATTCAATTTTAGAGCAGAGTCGACTCCTCCATCTGCCGGACAGCAACCCTCTCCCGATCCACGCTTGGATCTGCTCTGCAGTCACCAGGATGGACTTACTGATCAGGTGCATTGACTCGTACTTCTGGTTCAGTCACTGGACACCTCCACGCCTGCGCCAGGAACCAGGTATCAAACTCCTCTCCCGAGTTATTGTTACACCCAGACGGAGCCGCGGTTCATCCTAAACCTTATGATGGGGATTTACAACACTGTAGGGGATTTCTGTACCAGTGTGAACTGTATTTTGGCACTCGTTCCTCGCTTTTCCCCACGGACGCGCATAAGATCTCCTATATTATTGGGTTGCTACGCGGTCACGTGCTGAAGTGGACGGAGGCCTCTCAGACCGTTTTTTTCTCTGTTTTCTGTGCCTCTATGCTTCGTTTATTGAACGTTTCTCCACGAGGAGACCTTTTTGGTCTTTGTCACCCGATGTGCAGGTCATTTTGGGTTTTTCATGGCTGCAGAAAAACAACCCCCACCTCCATTGGGTTAATGCTCGGGTTTGCACATGGGGCATCTCCTGCCACTTGTCCTGTTTACGCTCAGCCATAACTCCCTGCGATGCACCTGCCCCTGTTACTCCCTCTCCCATTGACCTCTCGTTGGTACCCATCGAATACGATGACCTCAGGGAGGTGTTTAATAAGGATAGGGCCAGCCAGCTTCCTCCCCACAGGGCGTATGATTGTGCGATCGATCTCTTCCATCCAGCCGACTCTACTCCTTATCTCGCCCCGAGAGGGAGGCTATGGAAAGATATATCTCTGAGTGTCTCGCTGCAGGTCTTATTCAGCCTTCTACCTCCCCCTTAATAGCAGGTTTCTTTTTCGTGGCCAAAAGAGATGGTACGTTGCGTCCCAATATCGACTATAGGGGTCTCAATAGCATCACGATTCCTTAGTACCCGTTACTGTTACCGTTCACTGTGTTTGAGTCCCTGCAGGGCGCCACGATTTTCACCAAGCTTGACTTACAGAATGCTTACCACCTGGTACGGATAAGGGAGGGGGACGAATGGAAGACAGTTTAGCGTGGTCCCATTCGGCCTCAGAAATGCCCCGGCGGTTTTCCAAGCCCTAGTGAATGACATGCTACGGGACTTCCTTGATAGTTTTGTCTATGTCTATCTGGATTACATTTTAGTTTTCTCCCAGACTCCATAGGACCATGTCCAACCTGTTCGTCAAGGTTGAGAAGTGCAGCTTCCATCAAGAGCTAGTGCCCTTCCTGGGGTTCATTGTGTCTCCTGGTGCAGTCATGCCACCAGACTAGAACCGAGCTCCAGAGGTTCCTAGGCTTCGCGAATTTTTATAGAAGGTTCATCAAGGACTATAGTAGAATTGCCTTTCCACTGACTGCACTTACCTCTACCAAAATACTTTTTCGCTGGACATCGGAAGCACAAGACGCCATGGATCACCTTAAGACCCTCTTTACCACAGCTCACATCCTCATACAGCCTGACCCGTTCAAACAGTTCATTGTTGAAGTAGATGCCTCGGGTACTGGAGTTGGGGCTGTACTGTCACAAAAATCTTCAGAGGGGGGTCGCCTTCACCCTTGTGCTTTTTTTTCAAGGAAACTTTCATCGACGGAGAGGAACTACGACGTGGGCAACCGCAAACTCTTGGTCGTTAAGCTCGTGCTGGAGGAGTGGCGTCACTGTTTGGACGGACCACAAAAACCTTGCATACATTCAGTCCGCCAAGAGAATGAACTCGCGTCAGGCGCGGTGGACCTTGTTCTTTGGACGCTTTAACTTTGCACTCACCTACAGTCCCGGTTCCCACAATGCCAAGCCTGACGTGATATCTTGACTCTTCCCGGAGGAGGAGACGCACTGTCCTAATGACCATATCCTTCCTACTAGCCGCATTGTCCCAGGGGTCTCCTGGGAGGACTGCAAGCGTGAACTCGTCAAGGACTCCGATCTGGGACAGGGCCCAGCCAATCAGACTTTTGTGCCCGCCGCTGCTCGCCCCACTGTTTTGAAGTGGGCCCACGAATCCCGTTGGGCGGGCCAATCTGGGGCAAGACGCACTGAAGACATCGTCAGACGCCATTTCTGGTGGCCCTCACTGTCATCTGACGTGCACCAATTCGTCTCTTCCTGTGTCGTATGTGCCCGCAACAAGCCCTCGCACCAGCCACCCTCAGGACTCCTCCAGCCACTCTCCATACCTGGGCGTCCCTGGTCACATGTCGCCCTGGACTTCGTCATCGGCCTGCCCAACTCCCGAGGTAATACGGTGATTTTAACCATTGTGGAACGTTTTTCAAAGTCTGTCCAACTTGTGGCTCTCCCCAGGCTTCCCTCAGCATTAGAGACCGCCAAGATCACCTTCGACCTTTGGACATTGTTTCTGACCGGGGACCACAGTTCCTCTCCCAGGTATGGAGAAAGTTCTTAAAATATTTTGGTACCAGCATGTTCCTGACCTCTGGTGGCCACCCGCAGTCCAAAGGCCAAGCGGAACGGGATAACCAAGTGGTCGAGACCACTCTATGCGGTGTATCGGCCCAGCATCCAGAGCGCTGGAACGACCACCTGGCTTGGGTGGAGTATGCGATCAACACCACACGCAGCTCCTCCACCGGGAGGTCACCTTTCGAAGTGGCTCTCGGATACCAGCCACCACTGTTTCCCGAGGAGCAGCTGGAGGCACCCGTTGAGGAGTTATCCTCGTTACGCCACACCGCTACTTTGTGCCTCGCTTAGTGCCTCAGTAGTCGCTAGCTTCTAGCACTGCCTAGCCTTGTGTGTTTTTGTTGTGTTGCTTGTGGTTCCCCGGTACTCGTTCTGTTTTGTGCTCTGTGTTGACAGTCCCTACTCACTCTGCCCTGTGTGCTGGCGGATTGGAACACTGTGCTGTCAATGTCACGCTGACAACGCGCTCGACGTCACGCAGATACCACCTCTACTCCAGGGTTATCCGCCAGCGTTTGTTTCGCCTACGTCTGTCTCTGCCCTTCGCTGTTCCAATAAACCTCTGTTGAATGTCCACCTCTGTCTCCAGACTGTTCCATCCGAGTAGCGGATCCTTCCATGTATTGGTCTACCGACCATAACAGGCAGATACTTTTCCATCATGCAATACCATCAGCAGCAGGACAATGACCCCAAGCATACAGCCAATGTCATTTTTGAAAGCATTCTTAGTTTACAGTGTTTTATATATATATTGCCCAGCGATGAATTGGCGCCCTGTCCTGGGTCTATCTGCCCAGCGCCCGTGACGTTCATTGTTGGAAGTGGTTACATCCTCCTTGGGCGGCCTGGCAGCAACAACAATGTAAGACACTAATGTACAGATATTAAACAAATGAAAAAACTAAAAACTGGAAAACTATATGTGAGTCCATTAGGGGGTGTCCTGCAGGACCGCCAGTCCAATTAGTATTCAGGTTCTATCCAGTGTTCGTCGGCAGAGCCATGGTTGAAGATCTCTAGGAAGCTGGTCACACCTCAAAAGAAACAGACAAGGAAGGCAGTTAGAGCTAATAAAGCACGGCATTTAATTAATAAGTAATTGATTGACACAGTGCAGTATGTGACTCCGGCATCACTGACTAGAGCAGCATAACTATACTGCAGATACTGCAGGCTCTACATAGTTGAGATGGCGCCTCGGAACAGTATCATTTCAGCACCACACCCCCCCATTAACGATGAGGTGGGTGAAGCGGTGAAACGCCAGCATACACTGATCACAGTTTACCCTCCCCAACACAGCCAAGCCTGAGATCTACATCTTTATCTACAGGGCATTAATTAAACGCAAGATTAAATAAATGTGTTTTTAATTTATTCTTAAAGATTAATAGTGATTCACGCTATTGAATTCATTGGTCTGGGGGTGGAACCCCGAGGAGAGACTGACAGAGGTCCCCAGCTTTTCGCAAAATGCCTTCCACATGGCCGACGTAAACTGGGGACCTCTAACGGAAAAAATAACCTCCGGAATCCCAAACGAGGTGAACACTCGGGAAAACAACATTTCGGCCGTCTCGAACGCCGAGGGCAGCCCCTTAAGGGGGAAAAGCTTAACCGCCCGGGAGAACCGATTGAGGACCGAGAGGATGGTGTTGTAGCCATTGGACCAGACACAAAATCCAAGGCTATGTGGGCCCAGGGCCGCTCCGGCACTGGCAACGGGCACAGCTTACCCGCTGGAAGCACCCGGGGGGTCTTACAGGCCGCGCAGGTGGAACAGGAGCGCGCAAGGATTCTACGTCCGCCTGTAAGGACTCCCATCAGTACCTCCGTTGGATAAGTTCAAGTTAAGTTCAAGTTATTTATTTATATAGCGCTTTTTACAACAGTACATTGTCACAAAGCAGCTTTACAGAATGAAAAGCCTTTAAACCACCAAAGAGCAAGCCGAAGCGACAGTGGCAAGAAAAAACTCCCTTTTATGTTGTTATTCAAGGAAGAAACCTTGGGAGGACCAAGACTCAGTGGGGGACTCATCCTCCTTGAGCGGCCAGGCAGCAACAACAATGTAGGACAGCGAGAGACATTTAACAAATGGAAAAACTAAAAACTAAATTTAACAAATGGAAAAACTAAAAACTAGAAAACTATATGTGAGTCCATTAAGGGGGCGTNTCTTGGATGCAGTCCTCGAGCTTACTGACTGAACGACCATCATTAGGGTTAGCTGAAACATATAACTGTGTATCATCTGCATATGAGTGGAAACTGATTCCATGTTTACGAATAATTGATCCCAGTGGAAGCATATACAATGCAAATAGGAGTGGACCCAGGACTGACCCTTGTGGGACACCATATTTAACTTTGGCGAGATCAGAACATTGGTTGTTAAGCTGGATGGTACGAAGGACGCCCGGATGACCAGTACACAGAGAGGAGTGGGCCCACGTGATAATAAGGGGCCGAAAAGCCACAGGGACGTACATCCTACCCTCGGGGCAATTGGGTGGTATGGTGGTGGTGCGCTACCTCCCACCGGATCAGACCCAGGAATTTTGTAACGGGAATAATGGAATTACCGTGTTCAGGATCCGATGGAGAGGGGCCATAAAGTCTGGATAGAGCGTCAGCCCTGTGGTTCTCCGACCCCGGGCGGAACGAGATCTGGAGGTTAAATTGGTTAAAAAATAGGGCCCAACGGGCTTGGCGTGCATTGAGGCGCCGCGCACTCTTGACGAATTCCAGGTTTTTATGGTCAGTAAGGATTAGACGGGGAGAGTGGCTCCCATAAGCCAATGACACCACTCCTCCAAGGCCAATTTGATGGCTAACAGCTCCCGGTCCCCGATCCCGTAATTACATTCGGCCGGCAGGAATTTGTGGGAAAAGTACGCGATCAGACGTGCTTGAGCTAACCCCCCCGTGGACTGGGAAAGTACGGCGCCTGCCCCACTACAAGAGGCGTCCACCTCCACAATGAACTGGCGCCCGGGGTCCGGGTGGGCCAACACCTGTTTAATGGTGAATTGTTCTTTAAGACAGTTGAAGGCCCGCTCCGCCTCCGGGCTTCAGTGCAACGTGGAGGGGTTACCTTAAGGCTAGTGGTAAGGGGCAGCGCAATCCGACTAAAATCCCGGATGAAACGTCTATAAAAGTTAGCGAACCCCAAGAATCGTTGCAGATGATGGGTGAAGATGGCGTCGGCCAATCTACGACCGCTTGCACCTGCTAGTCTAAGGGAGGCATTGAATATGTCTGCCAGGACCTTGGAGAGCTGATTAGCACAGTCTTTGAGCACCTGTCCGGGAATGTTGTCCGGACCAGCAGCTTTTTCCATATGTTTGCCCTTTTTACCCCTGCAGTTAGTTATCTGCTGAGTTGCTGTGAGTCGCCGGACCTGAAGGCAGCATCCCTGGTTTTCAGCAAAAAATGTGCCTCTGTAATTCAGCTAGGATTTCTGATTCGGGTGGCAGGTCACAGTCTTAGTGGTGGTGACATCCTCCACACATTTGCTGATGTAACCGAGGACAGCAGTTGAATATTCTTCCAGATTCAGCTCCCCCTCATACTCAGCAGCCTCCCGGAAGACATGCCAGTCTGTGTAGCTCAAACAGTCCTGCAGCACAACATCGCTATCCCTGGGCCACACAGTGATGAAGGATCACAGCAGGAGGTATGCCGGCACCATCAAAATGGAAATGTGGTTGGAGAGCCCGAGGTGGGGGTGGGGGATGGCTCTGTATGTGTTTTTTAATGTCAAAGCAGCGGTTGTTTACCAACATGCAGTCGTACACAGACACAAATCACCGCACAGTTCCTCATCTCACCACAAACATTAATTCCCAGCCGCATTAGGTCAACTTGTTACCCGGAGACATTAGAATGAAAAAGCGATAGAATAGGGGGTGGGTTTGCGTTTGCCCTAAGCCTTGCCAGCACATTTCCCCTTTTCTGCTTCTGTTCATAGCGCTTTGTTTTTCCATTGTCCGCTGCCCTCTGATCCACCATGCCGGTGTCTGAAGACGTGTTCTGATAGTCACTGATTTCTGCCTTTTTCTCCAAACTGTATTTTATTATAAAGAGTTAGTTTCTGTTATATTTCACTTACTTAAAACATGTGGAGTCAGGTTTTGAACCAATGTGAAAATTAAAAAATGCAAGGAGCACAAGAAGCCACTGCACTTGTGCACGCCGCTATCTTGGAAGACTTTGAATGTTTTGCCAGTATAAATATATTTAAACTTTTTTAATTCAGGAATATATTATGCTGGAACATATTAATGACATATTTTAATTTAAATTGTTATTTTACCAATTGTTCAATAGCCGTTCAAAATTTACTTTCCAGATTTTTTTTGTCTTTTTTATTTTAATTGTAATCACTTTCTTTAGGCATACATTACATTTACAAACCACATAAATTGCAAGATTTATTATAATAATTAAAATTTACATTGTGTCTTTGTAATTCTACATAGGCTACAGAATATTTTTAATGTTTTTCAATTCACATACAATTGTGTCTCTAACCCAAATTATTTTAAAGTGATTTAAGATAATAAGGTGCTACAGTAAATGCATGTTTATGATTTAAAACAATTTATCTACACATATTTTTTCCAAAAAGCTCTGTTAAAATTTTAACAACAGATTTTTTTTGTTTTCAGTTCCCAGAGTGTGGGTTTTATGGAATTTATGACAAGATCCTGCTTTTTCGTCACAACCCAACTTCAGAAAATATCTTGCAGCTGGTAAGGTGTGCATCTGACATCATGGAGGGAGACTTGATCGAGGTAGTGCTTTCAGGTAGGATAAAAACTTATTCCGTTTTGATTCATCATAAAGCTAAACATTTTATAAGAATTATATATTTATGTAGATCCTCAGGATCTTAATACACAGCAAAGTGTTAAGATTTAATAAGAAAACTTGCCATAATTTATTATGTTCAAATTTGAATAAATTGCAATTTTAATTATAAAGACCTTTGCAAATGAACTTCAGAGGCAAAACAGCGAACAACAAATTTTTAATCAAGAAATTTTGATTTTTTGCATTCTAATTTTGAAATGAAATGGAGAACCCCCCCTCCCCCCATCACATTGTTGTTAACCCTAGTAGAGAATTAAGTGGAAGATAATGGACGGTTGGATATAGACTAATGATTTATTAATAAATAATTAATACACATAAAATGTGTCAGGACTCTCTTTACCCTCCAGACAGGATTGTGTTTCTTTTGCTACAGGATTGTGTTCCTTGTGCACCGCCCTTTATTTCCTATTCCCACGTTTCGGTTTGTTTTCATTTATAGTACGTATATGTGCCCAAATTGAGTTTAATTACTGTTATTTAAGCCACCCCTACTCTCTCATCTTCGAGAGATCTTCAACTATGATTCAGGTCCCATTTGTTGTTTGTGCTTTGTTTAGTTTAGTACTTGGTCAGTACCTCCTGTCTTTCTAGCGATTATGTTAACCCAAATGCTCCCAGTTCCACCGGCGACACGATCAGCGCACCCAGTTCCAACAGTGCCTCGGTCAGCGCACAAAGTTCCGCCAGTGACTCGGTCAGCGCACACAGTTCGCTACACTTTCGTTTGTTTTCATTTATAGTACCTGGCTCTGCCCGATTTGAGTTTAATCACTTTTTTAATCACATGACCTGTCTTTTCTGTTATTTAAGCCATCCCCGCGCTCTCATCTCAAGAGAACTTCAATTATGATTCAGGTCATTTTTGTTGTTTGTACTTTGAGTATATGGAATGAATCTCATGTTTCTGGAACTTGCTGCCTGTTTCCGTGTGGTTATCGCTACACTTACATTTTTATTTATTTAATTAAAAAAATATATATTTATATAATTTACCCATTCCTTCTTGGATCACCACCTTACCGTGGTGGAGGAGTTTGCGTGCTTGAATGATCCTAGGAGCTATGTTGTCTGGGGCAATAAGCCCCTGGCGGGGTCTCCCAAGGCAACTTGGTCCTAGGTGACAGGCCAGACAAAGATTGGTCAAACAAAAACCCCTATGAAGAGAAATATTAAGAACACGTATACCCTGCCTGATATAGAGTTATCGGGGCCCCACCCTGGAGCCAGGCCCAGGGATGGGGTTCGTCAGCGAGCGTCTGGTGGTCGGGCACTTTCCTATGGTTCCCAGCAGGGCCCAGCCCGAAGGAGTTACATGGGTTCCCCCTCAAATGGGCTCACCACCTGTGGGGGGGTAGTAATAGGGGTTCGGTGCAGTGTGGATCGGGCGGTAACCGGAGGCGTGAGCCTGGGCGTCGCAATCCTCGGTTGATGAAATTGGCTTTCGGAACTTGGAACGTCACTTCACTGGCAGGAAAGGAGCCTGAGCTGGTGCGGGAGGTTGAGAGATACCGGCTAGATATAGTCGGGCTCACCTCAACGCACAGCTTGGGTTCTGGTTCCAATCTCTTCGAGAGGGGCTGGACTCTGTTCTTTTCTGGAGTTGCCCATGGCGAGAGGCGTTGGGCTTGTGGTGTGGGCTTTCTCGTGACCCCCCGGCTTGACGCGTGCATGTTGGGGTTTTCTCCAGTGGACGAGAGGGTAGCTTCCCTACGCCTTCGGGTTGGGGTGCTGACTGTTGTCTGCGCTTATCCGCCGAACAGCAGTTCAGAGTACCCAGCCTTCTTGGAGTCTGTGTGTGTGGGGGGGGGGTAACTGGAAAGTGCTCCCCCTGGAGACTCTGTAGTCTTACTGGGGGACTTCAACACTCACGTGGGCAATGACAGTGGTACCTGGAGAGGTGTGATTGGGAGGAACGGCCTCTCTGATCTGAACCCGAGTGGTGTTCAGTTGTTGGACTTCTGTGCAAATCATGGTTTGTTCGAGCACAAGGGTGTCCATAAGTGCACATGGCGCCAGGATGCCCTAGGCCGCAGTTCAATGATCGACTTTGTGGTGGTGTCATTGGACTTGCGGCCATGTGTCTTGGACACTCGGGTGAAGAGAGGAGCTGAGCTCTCAACTGGTGGTGAGTTGGTTCAGATGGCGGGGGAAGATGCCGGTCAGACCAGGCAGATGTAAACGTATAGTGAGGGTTTGCTGAGAACTTCTGGCAGAAGAACCCGTCAGACAGATGTTCAACTCTCACCTCCGTCAGAGCTTCAACCACATTCCGGGGGAGGTGGGGGACATTGAGCCTGAATGGGCCATGTTCCGTTCCTCCGTTGTTGAGGCAGCGGACAGGAGCTGTGGTCGCAAGGTAGTCGGTGCCTGTCGTGGCGGTAACCCTCGAACACGGTGGTGGTCACCCTGTGTAAGGGATGCCGTCAAGCTGAAGAAGGAGTCCTATCAGGCATGGTTGGCTTGTGGGACTCCAGAAGCAGCTGACCGGTACCGACAGGCCAAGCAATTTGGCAGTAAGTCGGACTTGTTTCCAGTGAGGGTTGGACTCCATCAGGGCTGTCCTTTGTCACCGGTTCTGTTCATAATTTATATGGACAGAATTCGTAGGCGCAGCCAAGGGATGGAGGGTGTCCGGTTTGGTGATTTGATGATCGCGTCGTTGCTGTTTGCAGACGATGTGGTCCTGTTAGCATCTTCAGAACTTCAGCTCTTGCTGGATCGGTTTGCAGCCGAGTGTGAAGCAGCCAGGATGAAAATCAGCACCTCCAAATCTGAGGCCATGGTTCTCAGTCGGAAAAGGGTAGAAAGTCCTCTCTGGGTCAGGGATCAGATCTTGCCTCAAGTGGAGGAGTTTAAGTATCTTGGGGTATCTCTTGTTCACGAGTGATGGTAAGATGGAGCGTGAGATTGACAGACGGATCAGCGCGGGGTCAGCAGTGATGCGGACCCTACACAGAAGCAGCTGACCGGTACCAACAGGCCAAGCGATTTGTGCGTTGTGGAGGCAAAAACCCGGGTGTGGGGGGAGTTCGGTGAGACTTTGGAAAGTGACTTTCGGTCGGCTCCTAGAACATTCTGGCAAACTGTCAGGCGAATCAGGAGGGGAAAGCAGTGTGCCAACAACACAGTATATAGTGGAGGGGGTGCACTGTTGACTTCGACTGGGGACGTCATTAGGCGGTGGAAGGAATACTTCAAGGACCTTCTCAATCCCACCAATATGCCCTCCGGAGAGGAGGCAGAGTCAGAGGACCAGGGAGGAGGCTTGTCCATCACTGTGGCTGAAGTCGCTAAGGTAGTCAAAGGGATCCTTGGTGGCAGAGCTTCTGGGGTGGATGAGATCTGCCCGGAGTTCCTCAAAGCTCTGGATGTTGTGGGGCAGTCTTGGCTGACGCGCCTTTTCAACATTGCATGGTCATCGGGGGCAGTGCCTCTGGACTGGCAGACGGAGGGGGTGGTGCCTCTTTTAAAAAGGGGGACGGGAGGGTGTGTTCCAATTACAGGGGGATTACACTCCTCAGCCTCCCCAGCAAAGTCTATGCTGAGGTACTAGAGAAGAGAGTCAGACTGATAGTCGAACCACGGATTCAGGAGGAGCAGTGTGGTTTTCATTCTGGTCGTGGAACTCTGGACAGGCTCTTTACTCTCTCCAGGATTCTCGAGGGAGTTTGCCCAACCTGTCTACATGTGCTTTGTAGATCTGAAGAAGGCTTTCGACTCTGTCCCTCAGGGTATTTTGTGGGAAGTGCTTTGTGAGTATGGGGTTCATTGCTCCTTACTACGGGCCATTCAGTCCCTGTATTTGTGAAGCAGGAGCTTGGTTCGCATGGCCGGCAGTAAGTCGGACTTGTTTCCAGTAAGGGTTGGACTCCATCAGGGCTGTCCTTTGTCAGTTCGGTTTTACCAATTGGTTCTGTTCATAATTTATATGGACAGAATTTCTAGGCGCAGCCAGGAGATGGAGGGTGTCCGGTTTGGTGATCTGAGGATCGCGTCGTTGCTGTTTGCAGATGATGTGGTACTGTTAGCATCATCAGGCTGCGAACTTCAGCTCTTGCTGGATCGGTTTGCAGCCGAGTGTGAAGCAGCCGGGATAAAAATCAGCACCTCCAAATCTGAGGCCATGGTTCTCAGTCAGAAAAGGGTCAGGGATCAGATCTTGCCTCAAGTGGAGGAGTTAAAATATCTCGGGGTCTTGTTCACGAGTGATGGTAAGATGGAGCGTGAGATTGACAGACGGATCAGAGCGGGGTCAGCAGTGATGCGGACCCTATACTGGTCTGTTGTGGTGAAGAAGGAGCTGAGCCACAAGGCAAGGCTCTCGATTTACCAGTCAATCTACGTTCCGACCCTCACCTATGGTCATAAACTTTGGGTAATTTTTGAGCAAGATCGCGAATACAAGCGGCCTCAATGCGTTTTCTCCGCAGGGTGGCTCGGCTCTCTCTTAGAGATGGGGTGAGAAGCTCGGTCATCCGGGAGAGACTCGGAGTGGAGCCGCTACTCCTCCGCATCAAAAGGAGCCAGTTGAGGTGGTTCGGGCATCTGGTAAGGATGCCTCCTCGGCGCCTTCCTAGGGAGGTGTTCCAGGTAAGTCCAGCTGGAAGGAGACCCCGGGGAAGACCCAGGACACGCTGGAGGGATTATATCTCTCAGCTGGTCTGGGAATGCCTCGGGGTTCCTCCAGTCGAGCTGGTGGAGGTGGCTGGGGCGAGGGAGGTCTGGGTCTCCCTACTTCGGTTGCTGCCCCCGCGACCCGAACCCCGGACAAGCGGAAGATAATGGATGGATGGATGGATAATTTACCCAATTATAAATTGTGACATAATGAAGTGCAAACATTAAGACACCACTAAATTCTCATAAATCATCAATGAAACAAATGTAAAAAAATATAAGGAGAAATTAATTAAATGTGTTTTTAAACCATATTGCTAATTTATCAGAATTGCAAACACTGAGAGAAAGACTTAATTATAGTTAAGTACTCTGTTTAAGAATAATGGTCTGATTTTGAGATTGTGTTCCAAGAATAAATGCATTGGTCTGTGTGTTTTGGCATTTTTCAAGCCAAGGTTATAGACAACGCCAGCTGGGAAGATTTTTGAGGCATCAATTTGGAAAGTCAGTTCATGATAAATCAAGAGCTTTGCTGGAATGTTTTCTTTATCCAAAAGGCAGGCAGATATCTGAGCAGGGATTGTGGTGTCTTCTTGGTAAAAAAAAAACATGTAAAGCTGGGTCATTGGCATAACAACTGTAAGGGAAACCAGGCCAGTAGTTCTAAGTCAATTTTGGGTTATTTAGTTTCTTTTACTATTACGTTGTTGTGTTTTGTGACTTTCATAAGAAACAGACATTCTAAAGACACAAAAAGTCCCTATAGACACATGACCTAAGCCACCATTTCTGGGAATAAAACCCAAACCTTTTTGCTTTAAGATGTCAATGCTACCCACATTGGTGTAACAATACACAAGATTTATGGTTCGATTCACACCACAGTAGAGTCCCCACAGATTGTCGAATTATTTCGGACAAATGGGGAGTTAATACAGCCTGTATTTACAGCCTATAAAGTAAAATGTAAACTGTGAACACACACACTTACATAGTTCTTATGTATATTATAAAGTAGAAAATAGAAAACGAAATAAATTTGTAAGATAAGAGAAGTGTTTTAATGTGTGTGGTACTTTTCAATTATTGAGTATACTATAAACTTCAATAACTTCATTATAACAATAAGGATAAAAAATATTAGCATATTATGTTGTATTAATATTTATTATAATTATTGCTGATCTGCTATGCTAATGTGAAATTAACACAATATTTTATGCAGCAATGCATCATATTTCATATTTGAACACTTTTATTAAATGCTTGACATCAGGAACCTGACCAGAAACTTACATATGATGCATGTATGGTGTATTTTCTGTCCTACTGCATGTACCGAACAATTTGGTACAAATACATGCCAACTGAGCCACGGTGCTGGGTCTATCTTAACGTATGTGATCAGTAATTTCAAAAAGGGAATGATCATAAGCCAATGGCAGAATTCTTTCAAGGTTATCTTGAAGTTTTATTAAGTTTTATTAAGAAGTCTTCAATATTAGTTATTTTAGTTTCAGTCATCATGAGACAATAATTATAATTTTGTGAGAGCCCAGAGTTTAATTCAAAAAATGTAGCTGTGTACACAAAGATTTAAAAAGACTGCAAACTTTTTTAAAAGGTTGTAATAAAGTAATTATTTTACTTTTGATACTTGTTATTGTCATACTACAAGAAAGGTAAATTAAATTAATAAATTAAATGAATAGTTCTTGAAATTTGTCCTGGTTACTTAGCTTTTCAGCAGACTTCTTTATTAGTGATGCCCAAACCTTTGCAAGCCACTGCATCTGTTATAATCATAAATAATATTAATTTAAAAATAACAACTATCACACTTCATCAACCTAGGTGGCATTTTTATTCCACCATCATTTTCCTTAAGCATCATTTAATGATAGTTTACAGGTATTTCAAACTTCCTAACATATCTTGGCCTTTAGACAAAAGCCAAAACAATAATTTGAATGAATTGAGGCAATTTAACCAGAGAATGGCTAATCAGTATGTATTCTACTTGAGCAAACTGTAGAAACCATATTGGAGAAAAAGCAAAGGACATGTGATGCAGCTAGCAGTTCTCCTGCTGAGTTTGCTACTCATTGATCCATATAAATGCAACCAGCAGGAGCCAATGAGAACCATCCCATCAAAAAGCCCCCTATTTATATATATATATATATATATATATATATATATATATATATATATATATATATATATATATATATATATATATTTGTTTCAGTGGGCAGATTTAGAATATATACACCACTCCTAACTGTCACACACGCCTACCTCGGACTAAAGACGGCTACGCAAACGAAGCACAGAGCCGCAGCGCTTTAATGCGCAGAAGGGAGCCAGGCACGCAGGTAGCAGATTAACAAGCTTGATTAAAGGTGTAGGGACACCGAAACACACAGAGGTACTAACGTGACTAACCTCCTTAACCTTTAATGTCCTCATCAAGAAAAAAGCAAAGGAAAAATTATTTATTTCTTTTTTATATGTTTGGGGCATTAATAAAAACAATTGGTGTTTTTTTTTTAAATAGACTGCCCAATTTTCAAAATACACACCTCTACCAAACGGTTGAGATGGAAGTCTATGGTAAAACTAAGAACAAGAACCAGAAATACAAAAAAAGAATTTAAACAAAGGGCAATGACATGTTAACTCTTTGTTTTTTTTGACCTTTTAGAGAAGTGGGATGTGTCCAAGGTTGTCATATATTATCAATGTTACGGTCTAGGACCGGGCGAGGCAGATTCACTACTCGGAGATGGAGGCACCAAACAGAACCAACGTTTATTGACCACAGTAGGGGAACACAGAACACTGGACGAAGGAATACACGAGGCGGTGGGTGATGACGTCAATGCGGGTCGTGTTCCAAATCCAGGGGACGGCGTGAAGGGGACTTGACGGAGTGAAGGCGGCAGGATGATAAACTGCACACAGAAAACACACAGAGAGACAGAACGACAAGGTGCTAGGAAACCAGGCGAGGTATACAAGGCAGGAACGGGAGCTAGTAGTGTCACGGCTTAGCATAGGCGTGGCACAAGACAAACTGGCGGTGAGAGACGGGAAGTGCAGGGTTAAATAGCCAAACGTGATGAGACCCAGGTGCTCGTGATTACAGGGGCGTGAACACATAACCCAACCCACACCACGTGATCAAAACAAACCGTGACAATCTGGTTGTAAGAGCTTTGGGATTTAATGTTCCTTCTGAGACACATTTGTAGTAAAATCAGAACATCCATGCATCCATCCATTATCTTCATCTTTATACTGTATTAGGGTCACAGGGGGGGGGGGGGGGTTCCCCATGCCCATTTAGGGGAGAAAGTTTCGGGCGTTAAGCAGATACACCCAGAACAGGGCACCAATCTATCGCTGGGCACACACTCACTCACACAGACATACACACAAACCCACTCTATATGGGGCAATTTGGAGAATTCAATTGACCTTGATCCATGTTTTTGGACTCTGAGAGGAAACTGCAGATCCTGGAAGAAACCCACGTGGACACAGGGACAACATGAAAACTCCACCCAGATTGGGATTTGAACCAGGAATCCCTAGAGCTGAAAGGAGAACATGCTAAACCACTAAGCCACTGTGTCACCCCAAGATCAGAAAATTTTAACAATAATAATAATAAAACATTAACAAATAGTAACAACAACAATAAAAAGCAATAATAAAGTGCAATAACATGCTAACTTTGTTAACTTTTGTGCCTTTTTTTAAATACTCTTGTGTGATGTGCAACAGCACTAATGGTTTTTTAGCATTGGATCCAGTTTATTTCTTGTGGTATGCTATGAAGCATTGCTGGTTTGCCTTAAGACATTGCATTAGCTTTGCCAAATGCTCTTCAATCTCTTGTGGACTAGTTTTGATTGGTTCCCTTAACTCTTGAGCAAAATACAGATTTGTATGTTGCGCAATATGTTCAATCATATTGTCAGTAAAGAGTGTTTTGAAGTATTGGAATGGTGTTTTCACAACATTGGGGGCTCAAATCTTGAATCAGGAACCTGAAATGTCCCAATGTCTTCATGTTTCTAGATTTCCACCCTGCCCTTGTTTTGGCATATGGTTGAAGTAGGGTTACTTGTGTCCTCTGGCTTCTCTAGGGAAATTGTTTTCAGGGAGTTTTTCCTCGTTTATCTATTTCTTACGGGGTGGCGGTTTAGAAGATGAACTTGTTGAGACTATGTCCTCATCATCCATTGACTCAAAAGATGTTTGTCCAGAATCTACTGTTTGGATGGGCTAAAAAAAACATAGATTATCTAGATAATCTAAATCCTCTATTTTATAATCATCACTCAAATCAACATCAGACTCAACATCAGACAGAATGTGGTCTTGGACCTTTAAATATTTTTGTGTCCATCTATTATTTGCAATAAATTTAAATAAATAAATAAAAAATAATAAAATAAGGGATAATAAATAAGGGAAAAAATAGCATACAATTTGTTGAAAAATGAACCACTTTGTCACAGGTGCCTGGGCCACCTGTCCCTCATTAATGTACTTATGGACTCCGGTGGGTGATTGGTTTATTTTGTGCACGTGACTGGGTGTTTTTTGTATTTAGTTTCCGTCTTCCATTTTCCCCGTGCCCGTCTTTGTGTCGGTAATATCCCGGTGTTAGTTTGTTCGTTTGTCCCTTTTCTGTTGGTGTCCCTACACCATTTTTAATAATAAATCCTGTTTTGTTTTTATGCCCGGTGTCTTTTAACTCTTCATCCGCGCTCAACCACGGTACAACGCTGTTCACTATCCCCGCGCAGGTTGTATCCGTGGGAGCGTTTCATCCAACGGACCGGCGTACGCAATTTTCCTCGCATAGCCGATTCCCGGGAAACGCTCTTCAGGCGCAAGACGGCGTATGCATTTCCTCCCGCGTAGCTGATCTCCCGGGGAAGAGCGAGCTGCTAACACAATTTCCTTGTATGTGTCAAAATTTGTGAAATAAATAGATTTAAATATATTGCATGTAATAACATTAAATGTGTTACAAAAACAAAATATGAATGATCAGAGATTTTTAATTCAAACCAAAACGTTGGTTGTAATTACTATAGCTAAGCATAGTGTACCTACTTTTACCATAAACGGCCATCTCAACCAAACGGTTTTTAAAAAATTATTTGACCCTTATAAAACATATTTTTGCTGTAAAAAGTTACATAATTCTGATTATTCAAGCCTCTCAAACAACACTATGCAAAGAAAAAAAATATGCTTATCTTTGAAAATTCGGCCGAAAAACGTCCGAATGTGTGGCTTGTTTTGCTGGTTGCCCACTTCGTCTGTGGAGGTGACCTTAAACGTCATACTACTAAAAGACAAAGTGACCCCTAGTGAATTTTTCTTGCATAACACGTTTCTACCGAATGGTAGATACGGCACAATTTTCAATAAGATATAGTGACTGAAAGTGTGCTCTACCGAACGGTTGAGGAGGACGTTAAAGGGTTAAAGACCTCCTACCAAATATTACAGAGCATTTTATAAACATTATAAATTCATCACTTAAAATAGGCTATGTCCCCTAAAATCTGAAGTGTGCAGTCATTAAACCATTACTTAAAAAACCTAATTTAGATCCTCTAATACTGTCCAACTATAGACCAATATCAAACCTTCCTTTTGTCTCTAAAATCCTAGAAAATATTGTGTTCAACCAGCTGAATCGCCATCTTCTAACTAATAACATTCATGAAGTTTTTCAGTCAGGTTTTAGGTCTCATAATAGCACTGAGACAGCCTTAATTAAAGTCGTTAATGACTTATTAATGTCCTCTGATAATAACCAAATCTCTTTCCTTGTATTATTAGATCTTAGTGCAGCCTTTGATGCTATAGACAATAACATCTTGGTTGATAGATTAGAAAACACTGTGGGCATTACAGGATCTGCACTCCAGTGGTTTAGATCCTACCTGACAGATCGATATCAATTCACCTGTGCTAACAACCAATGTCTTGGTTGATCTTGATCTTGATAACTGATCTCGCTAAAGTTAAATATGGTGTTCTGCAAGGGTCAGTTCTGGGTCCACTCCTATTTGCGTTGTATATGCTTCCATTGGGATCAATTATTTGTAAACATGGAATCGGTTTCCACTCTTATGCAGATGATAAAAAGTTATACATTTCAGCTAACCTTAATGATGTTAGTTCAGTCAGTAAGCTCGAGTACTGCATCAAAGATATTAAAATATGGATGTCAAAAAACTTCCTACTGCTAAATTCTGATAAAACAGAGTTTCTGATAGTTGGACCCAAGGACAAAATTAACAAAGCTTCTAACACTATGTTAAACCTTGATAACTCTTTAATTAGACCCAGCTCATCTGTAAACAATCTCGGTGTCATTACAAAGCACATTAGCAAAGCACATTAGCAATATTACTAGAATTGCATTTTTTCACATTCGTAATATTTCAAAGCTATGAAATATCCTCTTCCTCCAAAATACAGAAAAACTAATTCATGCTTTTATTACCTCAAGGTTAGATTATTGTAATTCACTTCTGACAGGATGTTCTTATAAATCATTACATAAATTACAACTTATTCAAAATGCTGCAGCTAGAGTTTTAACAAAAACCAAAAAGTTTGATCATATCAGTCCTTTGTTATCAAACTTGCACAGTTACAGAAACAGTTAAGTTTCGTATTGAGTACAAAATTTTATTGATAACATATAAAATTCTACATAATCAGGCTCCACAGTATCTGAGTGAGCTGATTCAATCGTAAAAGCAAACACCTGAGCTCAGATCTCAAGGTGCTGGTTCACTCTTAGCTCCTAGAATAAATAAAATTACTGTTGGTGGAAGAGCGCTCTCCCACAAGGCTCCTCAACTTCGGAATAGCCTTCCAGTTACTGTTCATGATTCTGAATCACTATTAATCTTTAAATAAATGTGTTTTTAATATATTTTTAATCTTGCGTTTAATAAAGTTGTAGATCTCAGGCTTGGCTGTGTTGGGGGGGTAATCTGGGATCAGTGTGTGCTGGCGTTTCACCTCTTCACCTACCTCATCATTAATGGGGGGGTGTGGCGCTGAAATGATGCTGTTCCGGGGAGCCATCTCAACAGTTTAGAGTCTGCAGTATCTGCCTATTTTAGTTATGCTGCTCTAGTCAGTGATGCTGGAGTCACATGCTGCACTGTCAATCAATTACTTATTATTTAAATGCCGTGCTTTATTATTAGCTCTAACTGCCTTCCTTGTCTGTTTCTTTTGAGGTGTTACCAGCTTCCTGGAGGTGTAGTCAGACCTTCATCCATGGCTTTGCCGACGAATACTGGATGGAACCTGAATATTAATTGGACTAACAGTCCTGCAGGACCCCTTTAATGGACTTACATATAGTTCTCCAGTTGTTTTTCCATTTGTTAAATATCTGTTCATGGCTGTCCTGCACTGTTGTTGCTGCCTGGCCGCTCAAGGAGGATGAGCCCTCCACTGAGTCTTGGTCCTTCCAAGGTTTCTTCCTTAAATAACAGCATAACGGAGTTTTTTCTTGCCACTGTCGCTTAGGCCTGCTCTTTGGGGGTTTGAAGGCTTTTCATTCTGTAAAGCTGCTTTGTGAAAATGCACTGTTGTAAAAAGCGCTATATAAATAAATGCCTTGAACTTGAACTTATTGGTCATTTTGAAAAAAAAAATCCTACAGCCCACAAGTTCCCCCTGCTCAAGAAGGCACATGTGCAGACCCAATTGGAATTTGCCATTGAACACCTGGATGATTCTGAGAGTGATTGGGGAAAAGTGCTGTGATCAGATGAGACAAAAATAGAGCTCTTTGGCATTAACTTAACTCGCTGAGTTTAGAAGACTATATACTGACTATGACCCAAAGAACACTGTTTTTTAATGCATTTACATGTACATTTACATTTAGTCATTTAGCAGACACTTTTATCCAAAGCGACTTACAAATGAGAACACCACAAGTCAGAAGCTATGAAAAAAACCAACTATACTGTAAATTCATCAAACCTGAATGTTATTCGATGCCGCAGCACACGCCCCCCCCCCCTTTATTTATTTATTTATTTTTTATATTACAACAGGTATTTGTTAAAGATGCATCTTCGGTAATTTTTTTGAACTGTTTAGTGATTCTGCCTTACGGACAGAGTTGGGAAGAACATTCCACCATTTTGCAGTGGTGAACGCCACGGAGTGTGAATTAGCTCCTCAGTGAGGTGGAATCGCCAGGCGGCAATCATCGCTGGAGCGAAGAGAACGGGTCAGAGTGTATTTAGAAAAGATAGAGTGAAGGTAGGAGGGGGAAGATCCAGAAATGGTTCTGTATGCTAGAGTCAGTGACTTGTACTGAATGCGAGCAGCTACAGGGAGCCAATGGAGGGAAGTGAGTAAAGGAGTGACATGAGTTCGCTTGGGCTGGTTAAACACAAGTTGGGCTGCAGAGTTTTGAATTAGTTGAAGAGGTCGGATTGTGGAAGCTGGGATAGCGGCAAGTAGCGCATTACAATAATCGAGCCGGGATAGGACTAGGGCTTAAACAAGAAGTTGGGTAGCATGTTCAGTCAAAAAGGGTCTGATCTTCCTTATGTTTCAAAGGAGGAATCTACAGGAACGGGCAGTTTTGATAGCATGATCAGAGAGTTTAAGGTGGGAGTCTATTGTGAAACCAAGGTTCCGGACCGAATCTGTTGGGGAGATTGTGGAGCCATCAATTTGGAATATCAGGTCGTGATGGATTGAGGGTTTAGCTGGGATAATGAGAAGCTCTGTTTTTTCTAAGTTTAATTTGAGATGACGGGCCTTCATCCAAACAGATATGTCGGTGAGGCAGGCAGATACCCGATTTGAGATGGTGGTGTCGTCAGGGGCAAAAGACAGATGAAGCTGAGTGTCATCAGCATAGCAGTGGTAAGAGAAACCATGCGCCATGACCGTGCTCAGTGATGTCATGTATAGTGAGAAGAGGAGAGGACCAAGTACAGAGCTCTGAGGCACACCAGTGCGTACTTGGTGAGAGTTAGAGATCTCCCCATTCCATGATACTTTGAAGGTCCTTCCTGTGAGGTAGGATCGAAACCATTCAAGTGTCGTATCAGAAAAGCCTAATTCAGCTAGAGTTGACAGTAGAATCTAATGATTTACTGTATCAAAAGCTGCGGAAAGGTCTAACAAAATGAGGACCGAGGATTGAGTTTTGGCTTTGGCAGTTTTAAGTGAGTCAATCCCAGAGAGCAATGCTGTCTCCGTGGAGTGACCACATCTAAAACCGGACTTATTGGGATCAAGGAGATTGTTCTGATTAAGAAATGTGGAGACCTGTGTGGATACCACCCGTTCAAGTGTTTTAGACAGGAAAGGTAAGAGAGAAACAGGTCTGTAGCTCTCGACCAAATTTGGGTTAAGCGTAGGTTTTTTGAGTAGGGGTTTGACTATGGCTTGTTTGAAGCAATTTGGAAAAGTCCCAGATGTGAGGGAGGAGTTTACGATGTGTGTCAGAGCTGGTGCGATGGAGGAGGTGATGGATTGAAGAAGGTGGGATGGGATGGAATCAAGGGGGCAAGTGGTTGGGTTACTGGCAAGGAGAATTTTGCAGACGTCAGATTTTGTGACAGGGGAGAAAGAGGAGAGGGTTGGATGGCTGGATGTGTGAGATGTAGTGTTGTGAGGATGGTGGGTAAGAAAGAGTTTGCTGATGCCCTCAATCTTTTCTGTAAAAAAAGTTGCAAAGACATCAGCTGACAGAGAAGTGTTAGGAGGGGGAGAGGTAGGAGTTAGTAGGTAGGTGAGTTGAAGGTACTGAATAAGGTGCAGGCATCTGAGATGCATGTTACCTTGGACTGGAAGAACAAGGTTTTAGCAGCAGTTACATCCTTCGAGAAAGTGGCAAGTGAGGACTGGTAGGTTTCTAAATCTGAAGACAGACCGGACTTACGCCATTTCCTTTCTGCGGAACGAAGAGAAGTACGTTGCTTCCGAAGAGTCTCTGTGAGCCAGGGACTGGACTGAGAGCTGTGTGTTTTCCTGGTGGATTTTGGACAGACCTGATCAAGACATGAAGCTAAGGTGGAGCAGAATGTGCTTGATGCAGTGTTGGTGTCAAGGGTTAAGAAGTTATCGATGCTAGGAAGGGCATCTGTAACCATGTCAGCAAAGAGTGTATTAGAGAGAACGCTAAGATTGTGACGTACCTGAGATGTTTTACTGATGAACACGGGAAGAGGTGGAAGAGAGACAGAGAACTGTATAAAGAAGTGGTCTGATTCATGAAGTGGAGTGATGTGTATGTCTGAAGAAAGACATGAGCGCGTCATGATGAGGTCGAGCTGGTTGCCAGCCTGGTGGGTAGCTGAGGTGTGAAGTAGATGGAGGTCGGTCTAAGTGAATGTTGAAATCGCCGAGGACAACAAGAGGACAACCATCATCTGGGAGAGATGATAATAACATATCAAATTCCTTGACGAAGTTATCTAGTTGACCTGGGGGGTGATAGATGACAAGAAAATGACATTTAACCGGTTCAGTGATTGTCAGTGCATGGAATTCGAATGAGACAGTGTTTGATAAAAGTGTAAGAGGAGAGAATCTCCATTTGCGGGTGATAAGCAAACCTGTATCACTTCCTCTCTTGCCAATTCGAGGAGAGTGAGAGAAGTGGAAATTCGTTGAAAGGGCAGCTGGTGTCGCGGAATTCTCGGGATGAATCTACGTCTCAGTGAGAGCTAAAACCTGAAGACCAGCATGCGTGGCAAAGGCAGGAATGAAATCAGATTTCTTGGTGGCGGACTGACAATTCCATAGACCTGCAGAGAAGGTGAAGGGTTCGCTTGTATTCACCTGCTGCAGAGTTCGCAGGTGTGCAAGAGTGCGCCTTCTCCTCTGAGGAAGGGAGCGTCTGTGTGAGGAGGAAATCGTATCAATAGAAGAATGGATGGAGCCATTTACTGGAAAATCCTGAGAGACAATCTCCATCCTGCCAGAATATTAAAAATGCGTCGTGGCTAGGTCTTCCATAATGACATTGGCCCAAAACATATAGCGAAGGCAACAAGTACAGCATATTGTGAAAGAGTGGTTCAAAAAGAAGCAGATTAAGGTAATGAAGTGGCCGAGCCAGTCTCCAGAACGTAATCCATCCATCCATTATCTTCCGCTTAATCCTCTACTAGGGTCGCGGGGGTTATCCCCATGTCCATACAGGGGAGAATGTCTTGGGCACTGGGCAGATACATCCAGGACAGGGCGCCAATCTATCGCTGGGCACACCGTCTTGGGTGCTGGGCAGATACACCCAGGACAGGGCGCCAATCTATTGCTGGGCACACACTCATTCACACAGACACACACTATATGGGGCAATTTGGAGAACTCAATTGACTTGATCCATGTTTTTGGACTGTGGGAGGAAACCGGAGAACCCAGAGGAAACCCACACGGACACGGGGAGAACATGAAAATTGCACCCAGATGGGGATTCGAATTGGGAATCCCTAGCGCTGAGAGGTGAACGTGCTAACCACTAAGCCACCGGGCCGCCCTCCAGAAGGTGAATACCATAGAAAACTTATGGAGGGAGCTGAAACTTCAAGTTGCCAAGCAACAGTCTCAAAATCTTAATGATTTAGAGATGATCTGCAAAAACATGTGGACCAAACTTCCTCCTGACATGTCCGCATCATCCTCATCATCAACCTCATCATCAACTACAAAAAATGACTGACTGCTGTGCCAACATTGGTTTTGCCACCAGTCTTGTTTGCTAGAGGAATCAAATACTCATTTCTCTCTGCCAAATGAAAAAAAATATATAGAATTTATATGATTTTCTTTTTAATATTTTTTAAAATAATAATCTCTCATTGTTAAAATGAACATACCCTTAACATTACAGACTGTTCATATCTTTGTCAGTGGGCAAACTTACAAAATATGTGATCAATCAGTTATTTCCTCTCTCTCTCTCTCTCTCTCTCTCTCTCTCTCTCTCTCTCTCTCTATATATATATATATATATATATATATATATATAATGATTTTTTTTTATTAATAGCTTCAGCTACAGTGGAGGACTTCCAGATCAGGCCTCATTCTCTTTTTGTCCACTCATACCGTGCACCAGCATTTTGTGACCATTGTGGAGAGATGCTCTGGGGTCTGGTCCGACAGGGACTCAAGTGTGAAGGTAAAGTACACACACACAACTGTATTGCTGTAAGTACACACTTGTTTGTATACTTATTGTCTATTAGATCAACTGTACTGACAGTGTTGTGAAAAAGTTAGAGCTAAAAAAGCTTAGGAGACTCAAGAACCATTAAATAAGAAAAAGTCACAAAGCCAAACTAATTGGAAAAACTTTATAATACAAAAGAACAGGATAATTCATTAATGAATAGGAAATGCAATCATTTATTTTATTTTTATTTTTTATACAGTCTACTTTTAACAAATATTATGAAGAACCTAACTTTGATACAAAAGTGTTATCCACCTTTAACCTTTTTTCAAATCAAAAATAGGCTTTAAATTTAAAATTTAAATTTAAAAGTGCTTATAGATGGATTAAGGTAAGGAACACTCTGGAAAGGTTGCTAGAACTTTTACACACAAACCTTGTGTTACGCTTGTGAAAAAAAAATGGAAAAACCAATTTGGAATGGAAATGTATTTAATAGTTCACAGTGTGAAAAATTACCAGACCATGATCTTGCAAGGGAGAAATTGTGGCGAGATGGAACCTGGAAGCTGGCACCCTCTTGGAGCACAGGAACTGGGTTTACAGACTTTAGGCTGTAGTAAGAGGCCAGAGGAATGTTAAGAATGCAGTTGTAGATATCACAGATCCACCGTGGTTGATCCTGGAGAACAGCGAGGACAAGCAGCAGATAAAACTTAACATAAAATCATAAGATCATATAAGAAACATAAAATTAACGTGCAGGAAACAACTCACGAGTACAGCTGTGCAATGGAATCTCTATGAAAACCTTCACTAGGAAGGACGAGTGAGGAAGGTCTTTATAGGCAGCCAGGAGGGAGGAGTACTGAATCTCAGCTGAACATAATAAACGGGACACATGAAATGTTTAGGAGTAGGGGAAAGGCGTGGTGAAAAATATACTATGTGACACCTTAACATCTGGGGCAATGAGGGTTAACCCATATACACAAGTGTGATTTTTGGGGGTTTTTTTGGTCTCAACTATTACAAGGTTTTAGGCTGGAAAATCAACAAGGTACGAAATTCAAAATACACACTCAGGAAACTCTAATGAAAACTACTTATACACTAATATAACTACAAACTACAACTGACCTCTCAGTAGCATATTTCATATAATCACTTATTAAATACAAAAATCAATATTTAAATACAAAAGTCAATATAGCAGTTGAGGGAAATCTGTGATTGACTGACATGCTAGTCAAAAGCTATTTAAAAATAAATTTGATAGTTTAGTTATTGTGCGTGCGGCATGGTGGCTTAGTGGTTAGCACGTTGGCCTCTCAGCACAAGGGATTCCTGGTTCAAATCCCCATCTGGGTTGAGTTCCATGTTCTCCTCGTGTCCGCGTGGGTTTCCTTTGAGTTCTCCGGTTTCCTCCCACAGTCCAAAAACATGGATCAAGTCAATTGAGTACTCCAAATTGCCCCATATAGAGTGTGTATGTGTGCGTGTCTGTGTGAGTGAGTGTGTGCCCAGCGATAGATTGGCGCCCTGTCCTGGGTGTATCTGCCCAGCGCTTGAAACTTTCTCCCCTGGATGGGCATGGGGAACCCCACTGCGACCCTAATATAGGATAAAGCAGAAGATAATGGATGGATGGATAGTTATTGTGCAGTTTTGTTTTTTTTTTGTTAAGTAGAAGAAGAAAAAAAGCATCAGCAACTTCTGAGGAAAATATTATGGAATTACTCTGTAATTCGCAATTAGGAAACAAACACCAGGATCAAATTCAATCTGCTAATTAGTGTTCAGTTAAAGAGAAGAACTCACACCTTAAAGACCTATTGCACAAATCATATTAACATGGTCAGTTAAAACAAAGGAGATGATTATAAAACTTTTTCAAGAAGGTAAATTATGACTGAATGTTGTAAAAGATGTTGATTGCAAACAGTCGGCTGTGTTTTAAAAAAAAAACAAAAAAAAATCATTAACTCCTAAACAGAGAAAAACAAGGTAAAAGAAAATCATTCATGGATTATTGGTTACATAGTCCAGGTGATTTTCAGTGATGAATCATGTAATCTGCATTGGGTAAGGCAGTTGTTTGGTGCCAGTCCAACTAAAATAAATTTTTGTATACTTTATTAATGGGGCCTTGTGAGCACTAGGTTGCAGCAGCATCACACAGTCCATGCTTATCCAATGATTCTAATCAGGTATGACAGCATCTAATTAAAAGTGACGCTCTTAACTGATCAGAGTTGCGCTGTTTCCATCTTTCTCTTTGCAAGAGTCACAGGTAACTTATTTCTTTAGTAGAAGGGCTGAGGTCGGAAACACCTAGGTTTTAATTGATTCCACATACGGTCAGTGTTTCTTGATGCAATTCTCTGTTAAACTCTCTACATTATCAAGCCTGCTGCCTCAGCATTTGAGTGTGATGTCACTCACCCCTCTTTCTTTTACCTGCTTGCCTGTGTTTGTGTGTCTCAATGCGGGATTTGTTCATATCGTGACACAGTTCTCACATGCACACACTGATTTATGTTTGGAATCCAGACCCTGATTAATATTAATGTGGTCGAGTGTTTTTCATCTATTGCACTCACACATAAGCAATTATAGTTGTTAATCTATAATCTGTTAATAATCGGATCCTTCAGATCTAGCTACACAGTTAATTAATTAAAGTAGTTATTGATCCTAAGCAGTTGTTAATGTCCTCTGATAATAAACAAATCTCCTTTCTTGTCCTATTAGATCTTAGTGCAGCCTTTGACACTATAGACCGTAACATCTTGGCTGATAGATTAAAAAAACACTGTGGGCAGTACAGGATCTGCACTCCAGTGGTTTAAATCCTATCTGACAGCTCGATATCAATTCACCTGTGTTAACAATCAATGTTCTTTTTATATCATCAATGTTTTGATTAAGTTAAATTTGATGTTCCGCATGGATCAGTTCTGGGTCCACTCCTATTTGCCCTATATATGCTTCCATTGCAATCAATCATTCATAAACATGGAATTAGTTTCCACGCTTATGCAGATGATACACAGTTATACGTCAATTACTGGATGGAACCTGGATTTCTATTGGACCAGCAGTGCTGCAGGTCGCCCTCAATGGATGTCACAAACGGGTGCGCGCTGTCCGGAGAGAGCGGCACAGCGCTGTGCGGTGCAGGGAGCGAGCCAAGCGACCAGCTAAGCGAACAAAACAGTTTAATAGTAAACAGTAGCAGGAACGCCGCTGAAGGCACGGCTGGACGTGCCGGAAGCTTATCGGCGGGAAGGCGCCGCTGAAGGCACGACGGAACGTGTCGAGATAAACCAAACAAACCAAAACAACAAAGCACATCCGCAGACACCCGAAGTAACCATTAAGCTAATGTGATCAGGTAGGACCCAATCCCCGTACAAGCGGATCGGGCCCTACCTACGGAAGCCCTACAAGGCCAAACCCGAAACACGGGTGACACGGGGGAGTGGCCCAGCCCTCCCAACCTGACATATCGCCCCCCAAAGCAGCCGGGGGGCAAAGGCACCCGGGGAGAATGAGAAAAAAAAACAAAAGGGGGCCCGAGGAACGCAAGGCGGCCCCTAACGGGTGCGGGGACGACGGGACCGGGGGAGCGGAGGCGCCGTAACCCCGTGTGAGGGTGTGGGTGAAGTGACCCCTTGTGGTGCGAGGGGGCGAGACCCCTTGAGGATGCGGAAGCGCCGTGATCCCTTGTGAATCCGAGCAGAGTGAAACCCCATGAGGATGTGGGGGCGCCGCAAGCGCTTAGGAGCGTGGGGAGGACACGACCCCTTGTGTGTGCCGTGGCGTGGCTCCTCCCTGTGAGGGCGGTGAGACCCTTTGTGAGGGCGGCGAGACCCCTTATGAGGGCGGCGAGACCCCTTAAGGATGCGGGGGCACCGAGACCCCTTGTGGGTACGAGGAGGGTGAGAACCCTTGAGGATGCGGGGGCGCCGTGAGCGTTCAGGAGCGCGAGGAGGATGAGACCCCTTGTGTGTGCGGTGGCGTGGCTCCTCCATGTGAGGGCGGCGAGACCCTTTGTGAGGGTGGCGAGACCCCTTATGGATGCGGGGGCGGCAAGACCCCTTGTGGGTGCTAGGAGGATGAGACCCCTTGAGGATGCTTAGGAGCGCGAGGAGGACACAACCCCTTGTGTGTGCAGTGGCGTTGCTCCTCCATGAGAGTGCTAGGGGAACGGGACCCCTTGAGGATGCGGGGGCGCCGTGAGCACTTAGGAGCACGAGGAGGATGAGACCCCTTGTGTGCGTGACGGCGCTGTGACCCCTTGTGAGCGCGCGGGCTACCTAACCCCCATGCGGACTCCGGTGCGGGAGAGCCGAATGTGAATAAAGGGACCCGAGGAACAGCGGGTTCGGAGACAGGAGAGACAACCACGGGCCTAGGGGCGACTGGAGTACACGCGACCGCAGGGGTGACCCGAGTGGGTGCACAGGTGACCCAAGTGGACGCAGTGATGACCCGAGTGGACGCACAGGTGACCCGAGTGGACACAGTGATGACCCGAGTGGACGCGGAGGTGACCCGAGTGGACGCGGAGGTGACCCGAGTGGACGCGGAGGTGACCCAGTTTTGGTCCATGAACCGGGCTAGAACAGGTCCAGAGTCCCATGCGGGTGGAACCGTACCCCAACACTTCAGTCCGACAACCACCTTATCCGGAGCGGTTGGCACATTGTCCTGAGACTGGATCCGATAATCCAGCGCGGAGGCATTGAAGTCCAGGGCGGCCGTGGTATGGTCCCAAGAGGGGGAAATAGACGGCCTCGGCCTCCTTGGACCACAGGACTGCACCCCAGATGATGCGCTGGACACCCCGACTCGGCTCTCAGCCTCCCTCCTCACCTCCACCTGGACACAAAAGGAGAGAACCAGTACCATGGCCACACCACCTAACACACAGACCTGGTCTACCGTGGTGGTCACCGAGCACCGGACGCACCCCAATGACAACCCGGACGGCTCGGAGACGGACCCGACCGACGCAGGATGGCAACCGTTAAGTGGGGATGCCCTAGAGGCGTGGAGAATCGCGAGGAGAAACCCGACGGGCATCGCGGTGGGAATCGCGAGGAGAGTCGCGAGGAGAGTCGCGAGGAGAGTCGCGAGGAGAACCGTGAGGAGTATCGCGTGGGGAAACGCGCTGGGCATTGCGAGGAGAGATGTGTGGAGAGACGCGCTGGGCATCGCGAGGAGAGACTCGTGAAGAGACGCACTGGGCCTCGCGTGGAGAGACGCGTGGAGAGACGCGCTGGGCATCGCGAGGAAAGACGCGTGGAGAGACGCGAGGAGAGACGCGTGGAGAGACGCGAGGAGAGACGCAAGGAGAGACGCGAGGAGAGATGCGGGGAGAACCGCGGGGAGAACCTGAGGAGAACCGCGGGGAGAACCGCGAGGAGTACCGCGAGGAGAGCCGCGAAACACGCGGAGCTTCGCGTGGCGGCTCATATACGGCGGGCGGAACCCTAGTCGCGGCAGGCGACGTCTCGCTGACAGGGAGGGGAGAGACCCTGGCGGCGGGGCGCGGCTCAATACACGGGCAGAGCGGCTCGCAAACCGCGTTCCGTGGCTCGCAGACAGCCAGAGGAGGCACGCGATCGGGGCACAGCAAGACTGAGAATAACGTCCCCACGCACAGACTGCGCCGCGTCTCATGTTGAGACTCGCTATCACAACAGGGCAACTCGCCGGGGGATCGCACGGAGAATCGCGCGGGGAATCGCGAATAGCATAACGCGGAGCATAACGCGGTGGATCCTTAGCGGCGAGAAAGAACTCGCGGAGCGGGTGATCCGTGGAGCAGGGAGGCACGCACGGAGGATCACGCGGCGGATCCTTAGCGGCAGGAAAGAACTCGCGGAACGGGTAATCCGGGTAATCCAAAGCAGGGAGGATGGCACGGAGGGTCGCACGCAGGGTCCCCAGCGGCGAGAACGAACTCGCGCCGAGGATCCTTAACTCGCCCGCGGGAAAGTTGCCGGGCAAACCGGGCTAAGAGCGCCACCTCGAATCGGCTCGCTGAGGTGAGGCAGACGTCACCCGAGGCCACCAGGCCCTCGGCCCACCTCAGCGCAGGTCCCAGGAAACGGGAGAGGTAGAATAGCACCCTCTCTCGCTCCGAAGGCTCCCAACTGGTCACCAGTTCAAACACCCTGCGACAGCCGATAATGTACGGCAGTTGCTTCAAAGCCACCCCGTCGCAGGGTGCTGGGAGCTTAATCGGGGCAGAGAGAGGGAGCACAATCTCCCCATATTCTGGGACCCGGTTCATTCCCTCCATCGCTCCAACCTCCGGGGAGCAAGCACTGCAGCGGGGATCAGAAGGCGTGGCTAGCGCCAGGCTACTGTAGCCGATTGCTGCAGTGGGGGAACGGCTATTGGCGTGGCTAGCGCCGGATTAATGAAGCCGGGATGCTGCAGCCGGGGAGTCGGCGAATGGCGGGGCTAATGCCGAGATAATGTAGCCGGAGCTGCAGCGGAGAAATGCGGCCATTAGCGGGGCTAGCGCTGAATAAAAGTAGCTGATGCTGCAGTTGAAAAACGCGGCTAATGGCGGGGCTAACGCCGGAATAAAGAAGCCGATGGCTGCAGCCGGAGGATGCGGCTAATGGCGGGCTAGCGCCGAAGCTAACAAGGCTAATGGCGGGGCTAGCGCCGTTGCTGCAGTCGGAAAAACGTGAATAATGGCGGGGCTAGTGCCGGGATAAAGTAGCTGGTGGCTGCAGCTGAAGAGGCAACTACTGGCGGGGCTAGCGCCGAGTTAATATAGCCGGTGCCGCAGCCGGAGGAAGCGGCTGTGCTAGCGCCGAAGCTAACGCGGCTAAAGGTGCTAACCGCTGGAGTGGACCGAACGCCGAGGAACGTGGAGAAAAAGGGAAAAATAGCTCGCTTACCCGGATGAGGTATCCTGGAATTCGCCGGGATTTGTGGAGGTCAGCATTCTGTCACAAACAGGTGCGTGCTGTCCGGAGAGAGCGGCACAGCGCGGTGCGGTGCAGGAAGCGAGCCAGGCGACCAGGTAAGCGAACAAAACAGTTTAATAATAAACAGTAGCGGGAACGCCGCTGAAGGCACGGCGGGACGTGCAGGAAGCTTACATACAAATATATATCAGCGGGAAGGCGCCGCTGAAGGCACGACGGAACGTGCCGAGATAAACCAAACAAACCAAAACAACAAAGCACATCCGCAAACACCCGAAGTAACCATTAAGCTAATGCTGACCTGCCGGCTAACGGGAAACCACGTGCTTAAGACACCGCCGGCAGGTCACATGTGATCAGGTAGGACCCAATCCCCGTACAAGCGGATCGGGCCCTACCTACGGAAGCCCTACAAGGCCAAACCCGAAACAGGCCCAGCCCTCCCAACCTGACAATGGACCTATATAGTTTTCCAATTGTTAGAGTTTTACCTTTTATTAAATATCGACTCCTGATCACTACCCAATCTATACTTGGTTGTCCTATGCTGTTAATGCTGCCCGGACGCTCAAGGAAGATGATTCCGTTACTGAGCCTTGGAATAAATTGGTGCCATGTCCTGGGTGTATTTGCCCAGTGCCAGAAACATTCCCCATTGAATGAACATGGGAAACCCTCTAGTGAATCTATAGGATAAAACTGAAAAAAAGGAGCTGAAATAATATGTATTAGATGAACTGTATTAAAAATATTACATTACCCAGTGGTAAACAGGCTACTGTTATGTTTTGCATTACAGATTCAATTATATTAGATTCAATATAACAAAGCTATTGAGTGGTTCAGCAGAATAAGGACAAAGGATTAAGAGGATGGTAAATCAATAAACCACAAAAAGCAAGGTTGTCTTATTGGAATTTTTATAATAAAATGGAATTTTTATTCTAAAACCAGACTGATTAGGATCCTTGAGACATGGGTTGATATAACACCTTCAAGGAAACTAGATAGAGAGCTATGTGTCTTTATAGTAAGTATTGTACAGACTTGGTCTTTATTATTATCAAAGGTTAAGAAGTTACTTAGAAGCAAGTCAGCAAAATGTTTTATGGGTACAATAAAGGGAGTTGGAGAAAATGAAAGAGAGAACTGATGAAAAGTTCAAGTTCAAGTTATTTATTTATATAGCGCTTTTTACAACAGTACATCGTCACAAAGCAGCTTTAGAGAATGAAAAGCCTTTAAACCCCCAAAGAGCAAGCCGAAGCGACAGTGGCAAGAAAAAACTCCCTTTTATGTTGTTATTCAAGAAAGAAACCTTGGGAGGACCAAGACTCAGTGGGGGACTCATCCTCCGTGAGCGGCAGGCAGCAACAACAATGGAGGACAGCTATGTACAGATATTAAACAAATGGAAAAACTAAAAACTGGAAAACTATATGTGAGTCCATTAAGGGTGTCCTGCAGGATCGCCAGTCCAATTGATATTCAGGTTCCATCCAGTATTCGTCAGCAGAGCCATGAATGAATATCTCCAGGAAGCCGGTCACACCTCAAAAGAAACAGACAAGGAAGGCAGTTAGAGCTAATAATAAAGCACGTCATTTAATTAATAAGTAATTTATTGACACAGTGCAGTATGTGACTCCAGCATTACTGACTAGAGCAGCATAACTAAAAGAGGCAGATACTGCAGACTCTACATAGTTGAGATGCCGCCCCGGAACAGCATAATTTCAGCGCCACACCCCCCATTAATGATTAGGTAGGTGAAGAGGTGAAACGCCAGCACACACTGATCCCAGATTACCCCCCCACAGCCAAGCCTGAGATCTACATCTTTATCTACAGGGGATTAATTAAACACAAGATTAAATAAATGTGTTTTTTATTCATTCTTAAAGATTAATAGTGATTCAGAATCACGAACAGTAACTGGAAGGCTGTTCCAAAGTTGAGGAGCCTTGTGGGAGAACGCTTCTCCACCAGCAGTAATTTTATTTACTCTAGGAGCTAAGAGTAGACCAGCACCTTGAGATCGGAGCTCACGTGTTGGCTTGTACGATTGAATCAGCTCACTCAGATACTGTGGAGCCTGATCATGTAGAATTTTATATGTTATCACAAAAATTTTGTACTCAATACGAAACTTAACTGGTAGCCAGTGCAAGTTTGATAACACAGGACTGATATGATCAAACTTTCTGGTTTTGCACAAGTTGTAATTTCTGTAATGATTTATTAGAACATCCTGTCAGAAGTGAGTGATCTGAGTAAAAAGTGATTTGATGCATGATGAGGAGTGATGTGGAGGTCAGAAGTAACATAAGAGCGTGTCACAATGAGGATGGTTGATGAAGTTGGTAGACAGCTTGCTCCACTCAACTCCACTCCACTCAGCTTGCTCCACTCAACATTTATTTATAAAGCACTTTAAAAACAGCAGATGCAACAGTGCTGTACAGTGTTTAAACTTAAAATGATAAAAAACAAGATAAGTTATTTCTTGTTTTTTAGATAATCGATGGAACCCAATGAAAGCAAATATGGGGTAACTAGAAGTGACCCCAGTCGTCACCTGCATTCATCCGTGGTGCATCAAAAACATAAATTAGGATTACAAGTAATAATGTAAAAACACATACTTAAACAGCTTTTGAGATTCTATTAATTAAATCGTGTTACAAGAATGTCTTCAGAATCAATTTAGAATCTTACAGTATGTGCTTCCTGTGTTACATTGCAAACTTAAACATCAGGAAGTACATTGAGTTACATCAAGCCTTTTCTGAGTGTTGACAATTACAAATTTTAGTAAGACAATGGATTAACCGAAAATTGACCCAACATTGCTTTTGAATTTAACAAGGAGGGGGGGGGGGGGGGGGGGGGGGGGGGGGGGGGGGGGGGGGGGGGGGGGGGGGGGGGGGGGGGGGGGGGGGGGGGGGGGGGGGGGGGGGGGGGGGGGGGGAGAGAGAGAGAGAGAGAGAGAGAGAGAGAGAGAGAGGATGCAGTTTAAAAAAATGCAAGAAATTTATATTTTAAAAGAGACACTATATTTGAAGGTGTGAATAAATAGACTATTTAGTTTTTTTTTTTCTTTTATTTTTTTGTCCTATGTAAAGGATGTGGACTAAATTACCACAAGCGGTGTGCTTTTAAGATCCCGAACAACTGCAGCGGTATTCGCAAAAGACGGTTATCAAATGTATCCCTCAGTGGCTTGACCAACACCCGATCTGTGTCTGCTGAACCCTTACCAAGTCCATCTGATGACGCTTTATTGGTGAGTTTTAACTGGCCAAAATTACACTGTGTAATGACTTGATGTTAGTGTGATGTTATGTGCAAAATGATAGCAATGTTTTTAAAACAACTGAGAAAAACCTCAAACCTCATAGCATTTATTTCCATATACATAAAGGCATTGAGAATACTGCATATTCAATTCCAAAATGAAAAATTAACAAAATATTTATTTTTAAACCTAATAAATAATTGTTTATAGTATTTATAGTATTAAAATTGTTCACAGATTTAACATTTCTGTTCATAACTGAACAAATATTTAGTTAAATAACCTGTATTTTTGATAATTGCTTTACATTGGTGTACCATTCTTTTAACGAATAACTGACCTGCAAACAGATATTATGGCAGAATTAACTGAAATACATTTCACAGTTCTGCATTCTTGGATTTTCATCAAAAAACAGTATTTTTGTTGTCACACTATAAATTTTAACTCGGGCTAGGGGGTTTAGGGGCGGAAGGAATGAGGAGCGGAGGCAGGAGTTTACACCACAGCATCAGCTTTATTGGCAAAATACATGCCTACGCAAAGACATACCGAGTTTTCACAGCACATTTGCACGTAGACGTGCCGGATCCACCATCCCACCAGTACTGTAATGTTTTGATGGAAGCCTCTCTTCCCATTGCATGTGCCATACCAGCTTATAATGGCACCAAAGCATCAGACAGAGTCGCATCAGGTGCACTAATTAATCTCTCTGATCATCGCTTCGGCTCCACCTATTCCCTCCACAAGCACCACCGTCACAGTGTTCTTTGACAAACTGTTTCTATTTCTGTGAATAGCTTGGGTTCACATAGATGTCTGATCATTACAGTACTCACAGGTAACATAAGATGTTTGATTTACCTAAAGCTGTTCATCGGATGCGTCTTTGCCATTCTGATCTATGCTATTGAAGGTATATGTTTGCCATTTTAAAGCATTGGAGATATTTTTTGTTTTCTGTTTTTCCTTCTCCCATCTACTTCTTAATCAAAGTTCTTTGTTCTTTGGTACAATGTCTGGAACGACCCATTTTATTCAGTGAGCAAGGCCGAAAACCAGCATGTCAAACCAACATTTGCTGCCCTCTTTCTTTAAAAAGGATCATAATTTACATTTTGTTTTGCTAAAATCAGTTAAATGAATTCATAAATTGATTAAATTCATTTGTGATGTTAGTATTGTTTTTATTTGCACATAACTGTAAGTATATAGACTTTAAAAAACTTTTAAACATTGATTTCAGCTGTTTAGAACAGTAAACTAATTTGTTTTAATCACAGTTTTGTTTTTATTTCTCTTTCATGCCTGCTTTGTTTAGTCTCCTGTCAGTCCCAGCATGGAGGTAGGTATACTCCAACACTTAGAAAGGGTAAAAGGCAGGGTTTAGCCCCTAGAACTTTGCCACTCCATCGCAGACCAGGGGTATTTTAAAATATTAAATTTATTAAGACTTTTGACCTTTAAGATGACACCAGTAAGACAAACAAGGGCGCGGTAGCTCAGTGGTTAGGGTGTTGGACTATCAATCTAAAGGTTGGGGGTTCAAATCCCAGGTCCACTGAAGTTACCAGTGTGGGTCCTTGAGCAAGACCCTTAACCCTCATTGCTCCAGGGATTTAAAAAAAATAATTAACCCTGTGCGTCACCTTGTAAGTCGCTTTGGATAAAAGCGTCTGATAAATGACCAAATGTAATGTAATGTAATGTAAACAAGCCTCCTCACAGAAAGAACCCAGGCTTTACCTTATAATATAACCCAGGATTTTGATGTAGGGCGGCACAGTGGCTTAGTGGTTAGCACATTCGCCTCTCAGTGCTAGGGATTCCTGGTTCGAATTCCAATTTGGGTGGGTTTACATGTTCTCCCCGTGTCTGCGTGGGTTCTCCGGTTTCCTCCTGACAGTTCAAAATCATGGATCAAGTCAATTGTACTCCCCAAATTTCCCCATATAGAGTGTGTTTGTGTGCGTGTCTATGTGAGTGAGTGTGTGCCCAGTGGTAGATTGGTGCCCTGTCCTGGGTGTATCTGCCCAGCGCCCGAGACTTTCTCCCCTTGATGGGCATGATGAACCCCCCTGCGACCCTAATAGAGGATAAAGTGGAAGATAATGGATGGATAATGGATTTTTATGTAAGGTAGCAAAACTATCCACTGAGCCATTGTGCTGCCCCTTTAAAAATCCTGTCTACAGTCCCATTTAGTAGTCTTAAATTTTAAAACTGTAAACACTTGAATAAAGAGGGACAATCAATACAATATAAATGTTTGCATACGTATCAGGTCAGTTTACCGATTTGTACATTTGGCATTATTTCTTCAACCAGTAGATTTTTTTTGGCGTAGTTTAGCCAAAGTAGTATTGCATGTCACATGGCAAGAGATTTGCTGTAGGTAGATTTATTGCGCATAGGAAGGTCACAATTTAGTGAGCATAGCAACAGGCTTTATTACAAATCACATTTAAATACTGTTATTATGCAGTTGCTAGCAACCTCTGCTTGCCTTGTCTCCACTTATCGCTTCCCTATGAACATAGAGACATATGAGCCAAAGACTTTAATCTCCATGTGAGAACATTCCCGTAAGACCTACAGGTCTCCTTGTTGAATTGTGCTTTATTAACTGACTCTATTAAAATCACATTCAAATACAACTGCTGACTAGTGTCTTTGCCACCAATGTTACATTCGTGATGTTACTGGAATTTCTTTGCCTGCTGCTTGTCCTACATCAGCACATAATACTTCACACCAATGAGAACCTCCAGCAGGTGTTAATTACCACTAATTACCAACCATCACCTTCATTTCCACCACCCCAGTGTTGGCCTTTCCTTTGCGCTCCTGCCACATTGACTAAACCAAAGTAATTAACACTATTATAATCATTAATGTAATGGATTTGTTAACGAGAACAAAAATCAGTTAAGTAGTTGTAGTGTTGGAAGTCATATTCTTTTCTTATATTCATTCATTCATTCATTCATTATCTCCCGCTTATCCTCTATTAGGGTCGCGGTGGGGTTCCCCATGCCCATCCAGGGGAGAACGTCTCGGGCGCTGGGCAGATAGACCCAGGACAGGGCGCCAATCCATCGCTGGGCACACACTCACTCACACAGACACACTCTATATGGGGCAATTTTGAGAATTCAATTAACTTGATCCATGTTTTTGGACTGTGGGAGAGAACCGGAGAACCCGGAGGAAACCCACGCAAACACGGGGAGAACATGGAAACTCCACCCAGATGGGGATTCGAACCGGGAATCCCCAGCGCTGAGAGGCGAACGTGCTAACCACTAAGCCACCGTGCCGCCTTTTCTTATAAATTTTAAATAATTAAAAGGCTATGAACTTGCAATTAAGTTTCTGCATTTTTGCAATGGACAGGTTTTTAAGATTTTATTTCGGCCATTCTCTTATATAGTTATAATTGTTTTTTGAGTATTTGGTAGCAAGTATGGAGCAAAGATGGAGCACAGTATTTTGCTCTCTAAAGTGTGGGAATAAGTCATTTTGAGTTCATCACATGCCTGTCTTCAGTTCATGTCCTTTCAACCACGCATATTTGTAAAACAACTAAAGGATGCAGAACAGAGGTGTGTTTGGCCAATGATGTGATATTGTCCTAATATTTTAACCACACATGGCTTATGTCCCAATATTTTTGCCACATGTGGGATGTGTCCTTATACACTGGCCTCATGTTATGATCTGCTTCCCTTGCAGCATCAAAAACAGCATTTAGACAAGCAGATGCAAAAAAAGGTTTAATGAAATTCAAACACTGCAAAAACAAGTTCAAGTTCAAGTAATTTATTTATATTGTACTTTTAACAACAGTACATTGTCCCAAAGAAGCTTTACAGAATGAAAAGCCCCAAAGAGCAAGCCGAAGCAACAGTGGCAATAAAAACTCCCTGTTATGTTGTTATTTTAAGGAAGAAACCTTGGGAGGACCATGACTCAGTGGGGGACTCATCCTCCTTGAGCGGCCAGACAGCATCAACAGTGTAAAACAGCCATGTACAGATAGTGTTGAGATCGGGTGATTATATTTAACAAATGGAAAAACTCAACTGGAAAACTATATGTAAGTCCATTAAAGGGGTCCTGCAGGACCACCAGTCCAATTCATATCCAGGGTCCATCCATTAATCATCGTAGCCGCAGTGCTTTGGCAGAACCATGGATGAAGATCTGACTACACCTCCAGGAAACCGGCCACACCTCAAAAGAAATAGACAAGAAAAGCAGTTAATAATAAAGCACAGCATTTAAGTAATAAGTAATAGATTTTATGCAGTGGAGCATGTGACTCCGGCATTACTGACTAGAGCAGCATAACTAAAAGAGGCAGATACTGCAAACTATACATAGTTTAGAGGTCTGTCCGTAACAGCATCATTTCAGCGCCACACCCCTATTAATGAAGAGGTGAAACCCCAGCAGCAACTCTTCCACCAGCAGTAATTTTATTTATTCTAGGAGCTAAAAATAAACCAGCACCTTGAGATCTGGGCTCACGTGTTGGCTTATACAATTGAATCAGCTCACTCAGATACTGTGGAGCCTAATTATGCAGAATTTTATATGATATCAATAAAATATTGTACTCAATACTAAACTAAACTGGTAGCCAATGTAAGTTTAATAACATTGGACCGATATGATCAAACTTTCTGGTTTTAGTTAAAACTCTAGCTGCAGCATTTTGCACAAGTTGTAATTTATGTAATGATTTATTAAAACATCATGTCAGAAGTGAATTACAATAATCTAACCTTGAAGTAATAAAAGCATGAATTAGTCTTTCTACATCTTGAAGGGAGAAAAACAAAATACACATGGTGTTTTAAAATATTTGATCAAACATGTAAAAAGGGCCATATAACTAAATGCACTTAAAATATAAAATGAATGTTTTGGCAGTATTTGGCATAGAATGGCATCTACACTTTTGATAAGTTAAAGAGGATGATGTCTAATATTTTGGCCACATTTGGGCCATGCATAAAGTAGAATGGGTCAAATATTTTCGCCACAAGTAAGATGGTATGTACTGTTGTAATGTTTTTGGTTTTTTGGTTCTGTTAACTTTACACTGTTGTGCATAATTGTTTAGTCAGTTTTAAAATATAATCCTACAGAGACAAAATAATTTGAACTGTCCACTTCAAGGACTTTTTTGAACCTGAATGTTTCAAAATGCACAATCACCTTAAACAGCTGTGAAGTCTGTTGGCTCAAGCTTAAAACCTGTTTGTGTGTGTGTGGGGGGGGGGAGAAAAAAAAAAGGAAATGAAAAAAATATTTGAATATTATGGCCATGTATGGTTCTAATATTTTACCGTGTGTCCTAATATTCTGTCTATATGTGAGATTGTATTGTTATACTTTTGCCATATGTGGGATGGTAGCATAACATTTCAACCACATGTTGTAGGATGTCCCATTATTATGAAAAGTAGTATTCTAGCCAACTACCTAAATATAGTGAGCGATCATGTTGTTCCATCAACTGTTTTGATCGCACAAAGAATGGTTCAAGAAGCATGACACATAACTTTCACACATGGATGGCCAATAAAGTCAAGACCTGAACTCCATTGAGAATCTTTTGGATGTGCTGGAGAAGACTTTACACATTTGTCCAAATATCCCATCATCAATATAATCTCTTAAGAAACAAATGTTTTTTAGAAGCTTTTGAAAACAATGCCGCAGCAAATGTGTGCCATAATAAAAACTAAAGATGTTCCAAATATCGAAGAATGCGACCTTATTTTGGCCAGTTAGTGTATTTTCTCCCACAAGGGAGGTGGACTAATTATTTTGTCCTGGTATGGAAGTCCTGGTATTTTGTCCTGGAATATTTTAGCCAAACCTAACATGGTTGGGTAAAATCTTGGCTGCACTTAAACTATTTTCTAAATGATTTGGCTACACATGGGATAGTATCCTAGTCACACATGGATGGTGCCTTAATATTATGATCACATGTGGATTGGTGTCCTAATTATTTGTCCACACCTGGGTCTTATTTTGATTAATTAAAAAATTCAAATTTATTCAAAATACACAAAAAAAATAATTGCTACTAAAGGTAACTTAACAAGTGGACTTACTATAACAAACAATTATTAAGTATTAACAACTAAATATTCTGGGTATATTCATTCATTCATTATCTCCCTCTTAACCTCTATTAGGGTCGCGGTGGGGTTCCCCATGCCCATCCAGGGGAGAATGTCTCGGGCGCAGGGCAGATAGACCCAGGACAGGGCGCCAATCCATCGCTGGGCACACACTCACTCACACAGACACACTCTAAACGGGGCAATTTTTGAGAATTCAATTAACTTGATCCAGGTTTTTGGACTGTGGGAGGAAACCGGAGAACCCGGAGGAAACACACGCAGACACGGGGAGAACATGGAAACTCCACCCAGGGGATTCGAACCGGGAATCCCTAGCGCTGAGAGGCGAACGTGCTAACCACTAAGCCACCGTGCCACCATATTCTGGGTATAATTTTGTGAAATACATAACAACAATGGTGGCATGTAGCGTATTGGTTAACACAGCTGTCTCTCACTGCTGGGGATCCAGGTTTGAATCTCGATCTGTGTGAAGTTTCCATGTTCTTCTCCTGCCGTGTGGGTTTTCTTAGGGCTAAGAAGACTGTGGTTACCTCCCACAGTCGAAAAACATGAATTCAAGGTAAATTGAATGCTCTAAAATGCCCAATAAAGAGTGTGAGTAAGGCTGCCAAGTGATGGATTGGCGCCCTTTTCTGGGTGTTCAGCACCCGAAACGTTATCCCCGGGACGGGCATGGGGATTAAGCAAAAGACAATCAATGAATAAATGAATAGTATGTATAAGTGTGTTTCTAGCTAAAAAAAACACATTTTGAAAAATTAATCAGTATTGAGACCAAGACGTTGTTTTCACGTCTTGCTTTCAAACGAATGCTTTTACATTCTACACTGTTCATTAATTTCCATACACATGTACTACAAGTATATTATCCTTATAAAGGTTAAATAAGGTGTATTAAGGAATAATTAAAAACTACATATTACTTTGTCATTAAACCAGAGCAGGCAGTTTCCACTCTATTATGCTACTGAGGCACAGTTTTAGAAAATTATATTGAAGTTGCCAGGATGTTGTGTATATGTCTGTCTGTCTAGTCATGTAAGCAGATGTGTGAGTGTAAAAGAAAGACAGGGTGATGAATTCAAACTAAAGCTACCTAACCAGTGTGAAATAAACACCTTAAGTGCTAAACTGGCGCAGCCAATTTAATACCTTCATGGTGAGTGAAAAATGATGCAGTGAACAATTAAACTGTTAGTTCAAAATGAATTGTTCTGGAAAGGTTTCTATTCTTTGCAACAAAAAATGTACAGGGTCAACCTAAACAGATGCTTCTGATGACATTAATACTGCTTCTCTGCAGAAGGACATGTTTCCCGGAAGAGGCCGATCCAACTCACAGTCGTATATTGGGCGCCCAATTGAACTTGACAAGATTTTGCTGTCAAAAGTTAAACTGCCTCATACGTTTGTTATTCACTCCTACACACGTCCAACGGTCTGCCAGCACTGCAAGAAACTCCTAAAGGGTTTGTTTCGGCAAGGACTTCAGTGCAAAGGTAGGCGCTAATTTCATCCTTTCCTAAACTATGTACTGATAAACTTATCAATTAAAAAAATAAGCTGTTTATTAGTTGTTTGACGTGTTTAAATACAATTCCAATTGTGCTATAAATTCATATGTATACATTAGGTAAAATCAAAAATTATAATAAAAAATATATTCATCAATTAAAATAAAATGTTAAAGTAAACACTACAAAATCAGTCATTTTTGAAACATTAAATACCTATATATTTTTGACTATTTCAACTGCAAAGCAGTTTTTTTTTATGTTACAAGAACCATTTTGGAAACCAATGTTTTATTTAATGGAGGGAATACAATTATGAAAAACTGTTAGGTATACTGCCTAAATAAAAGTAGCTTTCTAATAATTTTGAATAAGTATACATTTTATTTACATCCATGTACACATTATTACAAAACTCTTGAAAATTACAAGGGGTAGTGGTAAAGCTGTGTTGTTGTGAGACCAGTGTTCAATATATAGTATGAGTCAGGCAGTAAAGATTGCTGTTAGATGGCTGAGGGAAGCAGCTTTAATGTGTTTTTGCAATGTGCAAGGTCTCAGCCTTGCTCATCTTAGTGTGCCAGCTTTCTCTCTAATGTTTTCTCACCCCTCTTTTTTTCACTACTACAGACTGCAAATTCAACTGCCACAAACGATGTGCACCCAAAGTGCAAAACAACTGCCTTGGAGAAGTATCAAGGAATGGAGGCAAATATAAATTCAGATACTTTATGTCATCATCATCAGTACTGCATTTTTATACAAAATACAATAATTAACTTACTGTGCATTTAAAACGATGTATTTGTATTTTTGTTTTAAAACAGTTTTTCAGTAATGAATTATTTACATTTTTGTAAATAAGGAGAAATAAATAATATACCTACTTATGTCTACCATCTCTTATCTGTATTTAAGATATGTTGAGTCCTGGAGTAGACTCAGAGTTGTTGATGGTAGAAGAATTTGATGACCATGATGGTGAGAGGACCAGTTCACTCATAGATGAAAGTGAAGAATCCTTGGCTTTTGACACTTCAGCTTTGTTGGATGTTGGCCATGGAGAACTAGTAGACTACCCTGATCCAGATGTAGATGATTCCAACAGAATTATCAGGTACTCCTTTATTTATATATATATATATATATATATATATATATATATATATATATATATATATATATATATATATATATATATATATATATATATATATATATATATATATATATATCCATCCATCCATCCATCCATCCATTATCTTCCGCTTGTCCGGGGTTCGGGTCGCGGGGGCAGCAACCGAAGTAGGGAGACCCAGACCTCCCTCGCCCCAGCCACCTCCACCAGCTCGACTGGGGGAACCCCGAGGCGTTCCCAGATCAGCTGAGAGATATAA
>JAFMOD010000334.1:967243-1005867 GCA_019802435.1 Corydoras maculifer
TGGACCCAGAACCCGAGCTGTGCGTTGAGGTGAGCCCGACTATATCTAGCCGGTATCTCTCAACCTCCCGCACAAGCTCAGGCTCCTTCCCTGCCAGTGAAGTGACGTTCCAAGTTCCGAAAGCCAATTTTAGCAACCGAGGATCGCGACGCCCAGGCCCACGCCTCCGGCCACTGCCCGATCCACACTGCACCGAACCCCTATTACTACCCCCCCCACACAGGTGGTGAGCCCATTTGAGGGGGAACCCATGTAGTTCCTTCAGGCTGGGCCCGGCCGGGCACCATGGGAAAGTGCCCGACCACCAGACGCTCGCTGACGAACCCCATCCCCGGGCCTGGCTCCAGGGTGGGGCCCCGATAACCCTATATCGTGCAGGGTACACAAGTTCTTGTTGTCTTTTTTCACAGGGGTTTTTGTTGGACCAATCTTTGTCTGGCCTGTCACCTAGGACCAATTTGTCTTGGGAGACCCTGCCAGGGGCTTTTTGCCCCAGACAACATAGCTCCTAGGATCATTCAGGCACGCAAACTCCTCCACCACGGTAAGGTGGTGATCCAAGGAGGAGTATATATATATATATATATATATATATATATATATATATATATATATATATATATATATAAAGATTGTTAATTATGTTTATCAGTTCGGTTAGCTACAGGAGCTTAAGTAATATAATTATTAATTACATAATTATTCATTCATTATCTCCCGCTTTATCCTCTATTAGGGTCGCGGTGGGGTTCCCCAGGCCCATTCAGGGGAGAACGTCTTGGGCGCTGGGCAGATACACCCAGGACAGGGCGCCAATCCATCGCTGGGCACACACTTACTCACACAGACACAATCTATATGGGGCAATTTTGAGAATTCAATTGACTTGATCCATGTTTTTGAGAAAGGCTCAGAAAAAGGCTATTTTCTATAATTAAATTAAATCACAAACATTACATAACAAGCTATTTGATTATTGCAGTCCATTATAGTATAGATATATATATCTTGCAGAATTGGACAAAAGTTGCTTTTTGTCACTGGACAGAACAGCTGTCTGTTGGTCTTTCTTGCTCAGTTACTTATGCACTATTTCAATCCTGATCACAGGAAGGAGAGGCAAATAATCACACATTAAAAAAGCAGGTGCTTACACTCACCTGATTTTGCCTCACATACATAGAATGTGCTTAATTAAGCACTTTCACCCATAACTAAGACCATGTCGACATACGCCAATGCACCGCTACATGCTGTGTTACCTGAAATTGTCCTTGCCACTAGATAAGTAAGCTGAAACATGACATGTAAGTAACACACATAACTACACAACCTGTGGCTAAAATTATGAAAATCATTCTTGAAGGATGTTTTTTCAATTGTATAATTTTACAGAAAAAATATTTGTAATTTGGCGGCACGGTGGCTTAGTGGTTAGCACGTTTGCCTCTCAGCGCTAGGGATTCCTGGTTTGAATCCCCATCTGGGTGGAGTTTACATGTCCTCCCCATGTCCGCGTGGGTTTCCTCCGGGTTCTCCGGTTTCCTCCCACAGTCCAAAAACATGGATCAAGTCAATTGAGTTCTCCAAATTGCCCCATATAGAGTGTGTCTGTGTGAGTGAGTGTGTGCCCAGCGATGGATTGGCCTGGGTGTATCTGCCCAGCGCCTGAAACGTGCTCCCCTGGATGGGCATGGGGTACCCCCCCGCGACCCTAATATAGGATAAAGCGGAAGATAATGAGTGAATGAATGAAATATTTGTAATTAATTAAAACAAAATAGTACAATAGGTACGGCATGCATTGTAGAAGGAATGTGGCACATGTTTCAGGGTGTATAAATATACAGCAATCTCTCACTTTTTGTAGCTGAGATTTCAGGAGGATTATAAATATGTGTTAGCCTAGCTTCTGCTACTACTAGTCTAGCCCAGTTGCCTCTTCACTTGTCCCATTTTCCTCTCACACTGTTGCCAGTGCCTCCTCGCAGAGTGAAATCCATCAGGCAAGTTCATGGGTCTACTTTCATGTTCTAGATCAAATTTACAGGGGGAAAAAAAAAAAAAAATCACACACACATATATATATATATATATATATATATATATATATATATATATATATATATATATATATATATATATATATATATATATATATATATATATTATAATGTTTAATTGTAATATATATATATATATATATATATATATATATATATATATATATATATATATATATTATAATTCAACAAGGGTTTCAAGCTCCAGTGTTCAATTTAATATGCAATAAGTTCCTGTTCAGATTATGAATATTATTTTACAAGTGTTTTGTCTCAATGCAGCTCATTCTTTTATTGTGCAGGTAATTAAATGAAAAGAAGGTGATATACCACCAGATATTATAAAGCTGTCATGACACTCTTATAAATTCATTTAGGTCTATTGTATTCTGCTGCCAGAATTTGTTATGATACTTCTGCTTGTTTGTCTCATCTTTAATTACTTTAATTGAAAGCCCCTGCAGCAGCAACAATATTCCTCTTATGCGAGTGGTACAGTCAGTCAAACACATCAAGAGGAAAAACAGCAATGTCATGAAAGAGGGATGGCTTGTGCACTACACCAGCAAAGATACACTGGTAATAAGTCTCAACATTTCACACTAGGACTGTAATATAAGATGTATATTCATACACAATCACTTATTCATGTCAAATACATTTTTTGACAAAATATTTATTTATTTTGTTGTTTTGTAACATGAAAAAGTTTGGTAATTTGTATTTTGCTATATAACAATAGCGCAAGAGACATTACTGGCGATTGGACAGCAAGTGCATTACTCTATTCCAGAATGATACCGGAACAAAATACTATAAGGTACTTATATATACATACATAAGTCAGTAAGGTAATACATAATTATATATTGAATGCAGTGGCGGGCCACGCAGTACACACCTAGGCCTTAAGTAACGCTCTGTCTGAATTAATCCACCTGACAATGTGTATTTTATGGCAATAAAAATCATCTTATTATGCAGAAATAAAATACAAAGAGATGTTGCATCATAGATAGATAACTTGTTGTAATGGTAGTGCACTGAGGGAGAAAGCAGAGCTGTCAGCAATGAACTTTGATTACAGTTAATTAATGCATCTGGCTCCACCTGATGAACATGTGCACTGCTGGAACATGAGTGACTGGCAAACCTCGTTGGGCAATCCATGTGTTTCAATGAATTAAAAATAATATGTAGAGCCTGAGCCTGTGAAATCCTGTCTCTGATCCGCGTCACACTTGTGTCACCACACATAAATATCACCATCATTAACCTCATAAAATTGCAATATAATTTAGGAAAATAAAACTTCATTAAGTGTCAACATTTCATTAAGTTCCGTAAAGAAGTCCTTTTCTAAAGCCATCAAAGCTAATGCTGAATGTCGAGTTGTAATTTTGTAATAAGTTTTAATTGGCTAAAAATGTCCTCTTATAAAAAGTACTCTGCAATCAGCAAGGCCTAAGCAGATATATTTAAAACCTGACAACCAATCATGCTGAACTGTGATTAGTTAAATGCTTTAATAAGAAAATACATATCTGGAAGTGGTGCAACTAGGGAAATGCTATTAAAAAAAGTGGACAGACTATTTGGTATTATTTAATAAGTAATCATGAACAAAATATAATTAACAACAGCCTGTGATTCAGATATTTTAGACCTTCAAAGAAGGCCTTGAAAGTCCTGATGGCCCGCCACTGATTGAATGAACTTGGGTAATTATCTAAACATAAATTAAATAAATAAATAAATAAATCTAAACATAAACATAAATTAAATTATGTTAATATCAAGAATGGTTAAAGCCTCTATAATGGTTAACTACCGTTAAGTGAAACCTTTTTTTTTCACAGGAAATCCCCTTATCTGAGATTTTGTCATTGGAGCCAGCTAAAGACTTTAGTTTGATTCCAGAAGGTGCCAACGAACATTGTTTCGAAATTGTAACTGCCAGTTTAGTGTACTTCGTAGGAGAGAAAATGTCTACAGAGGAACGCTTATTAAGCCATGGCAGCGTGTTAATCAGTGGAACCGGACAAGACTTGGCCAACATGTGGCAAACAGCAATTCAGCATGCCCTGATGCCTGTTATTTCCAAAGACATGACTTATGGAATGCAGCATACCCACCACAGTATGATTTTTTTTATACTCACAGACTATACATGGACTGTTTTAGTTTTGATTAGATCACAGGATTCTTGTCAGATAGCAAAAACATTCTGTTTTTGAAATTAATGATTGTTTTACATATTAAGTCAAGCACATTTAGCATTCAATATAAGATAAGCTAAGGTAGTAGAACAAGAAAATGAGGCCACATAATAAGTTGAAGGATTTATAGAAAAGGGTGACTGGTTATAACAGTGTTCTGACACCTATTTCCATAATGATTATTCATTTTAAAATATTTATTAATTATTTTCATTTTGTACCTCACTTTTCATCATAAAGGTAGTCTACCCCAGCATCCATGCAAAGAACTGGACAAGTCACATATTTAGTTAATAATTATTATTAGTTATTAGTTGATAATTTAATTAGTTGAGTTATTATAAAAGAATAATCCTACAGTTTGGTTAGTAGATTATAAAACTATTCTTCCATGCAGATAAGATGATTGCAAATAAAAAAACATATTTAAAATTAAAATCTGAAATAAATGATATGCCGAATGTGTGCCATTACAATATTTGGTTTCAGCAACATACATGAACTTTATTTAAATTTAACAATGACCTTAATTAAGTTTGTGAAATATGAACAAATCAAAAATTGTAAAATGGCGATATAAACAAAAATTTGTCATTTGATATTGACCCTTCTATATTAATGTACAAATAAATTATATTTTAATATTAAACACATTTGAAAAATGATGCTTGGAAAACAAGAACGGTTGTGCCAAATGTGTGTGGTTTCACTAGGTTACATATTTATATCAAAATATTTTCAAATATTTCTTGGAATACAGTTTTTATTTTATTCTTAAAAAATGAATACATGCATGATTTTTCTCTACATTTACATTTGGTCATTTAGCAGAAACTTTTATTCAAATCAAGCTTAGGGTTGGGCACAATATCCCTGGAGCAATTCAGTGGACCTGGACGGTAAACTTACAACCTTAAGTTAGCCCACCACCCTAAGCACTGAGCTACCACACCCTCAACCTATGTTATGTACATCATTATGCATTATAAAAATAGCATTTAAAAAAATGATGCACCCATATGCCAGTTAAGAATAAGTGTGAGATGAGATGAGAAAGATGAGAAAGACAAAACGTAAACTTTCTCATCAATTGATGATCATTCTCATCAATATGTTTTTCCTATAGTTTGAGTTTAGTTCAAACCCAGAAGACTGGCCTTTATGTAAGAAATTTGGATATTGATTTATTTTGGCATAGTTACTACTGTAACTGTGTTATAATTATATTCGGTAATAACCCACTCTTGCAATGTGAATCATGTGAGTGTGATGGGTTCTCAAAAATAAGAGCCTGAGAGTTTCAATGTTATACGTACATATTCAGCAACTGTTTCGTCCCTTAGCTTTTTATATATCTTTTGATGCTAAATCTTTATGTAATATTTGAACTGTAGATGGTAAGAAACCTTAATACTTTGGAATCTTGTAGCGAGATACGCCATTAAACTACCATTGCTATTGTTACTGATTTGGCACAAAGTGGTGAAACACAACCCATCCTTGCTTGCAAAGTCTAGGATTTAGGTGAATACTACTTTAATACACATATCTTGTATCTTGATTAAATGAGCTGGTTCCTGTTAAACTGCTAATTGTGTAACCTTTCAAAACATTTTACCTATATCCTTTATAGCTTCTGGCTTCCAACTTTTTTAAGTGTTGCGGGCATCATTGTTTTATTTATAATTAACAGATGTTTTTAAAAAACACTAAAATGTTTTCTTTCGGGCGGCACGGTGGCTTAGTGGTTAGCAAGTTTGCCTCTCAGCGCTAGCGATTCCTGGTTCGAATCCCCATCTGGGTGGAGTTTCCATGTTCTCCCTGTGTCCGTGTGGGTTTCCACTGGGTTCTCTGGTTTCATCCCACAGTCAAAAAACATAGATCAAGTTAAGTGAGTTCTCCAAATTGCCCCATATAGAGTGTGTCTCTGTGAGTGAGTGAGTGCCCTGTGATGGATTGGCATCCTGTCCTGGGTGTATCTGCCCAGCGCACGCAATGTTCTCCCCTGAATGGGCATGGGGAACCCCCCCGCGAGGATAAAAGCGGAAGATAATGAATGAATGAATGTTTTCTTTCTCTAACAAAATAAAATTCATTAAATTAAACTTAAAAAGGGTCCCAACTCACTGTAAACAAAATTACATTATATCATAAAACTAAAATGTTAGTAGTTATGCATTATTTACTTTTTAGAGATCTGCTATGTTTGCTAATTTTGTAGCAGCATTTGCATTAATTTCCTCTCTAAATCATTATCTAAATAATGACAATCATTGTGAATTCAATGCAGGGGAAGGTTTACTTTGTATTTAATTTAATAAAGGGCAATTTTGTTTTGAGATTTATAGAAATAAATATATTTCCATATTTGTATTAATAAAATAGTATGCTTAAATGAACATTTAACTGCATATACACTCTTTTTTTATAAAATTTAAAATATTTAATTATGAATTATTACATCACTTTTTTAAAATATCATGGTTAATCATTCACGTTGTTTTTTCCATTTCACCAACAGAAGAAGTCTCTATCAGCATCTCTGTATCTAATTGCCAAATTCAAGAAAATGTGGTTAGTATTTATTTCTTTTTATTATTATTAGTTTTTAATAATATATCCATTATAATCATCCATATTAATGTTGTTGCCACGAAAGAAAATACAAAAATCAAACAAAAGAATAAAAGTCGACTCCGAAAACAAAAAATCAACTCAATTGCAATAGTTATCCATGTTTTGTGTGCAGTGTCCTAGTAAAATGTTGCACTATTGACCAGGCAGGCGGCACGGTGGCTTAGTGGTTAGCACGTTCGCCTCTCAGCGCTAGGGATTCCCGGTTCGAATCCCTATCTGGGTGGAGTTTCCATGTTCTCCCCGTGTCTGCGTGGGTTTCCTCCGGGTTCTTCGGTTTCCTCCCACAGTCCAAAAACATGGATCAAAATTGCCCCGTTTAGAGTGTGTCTGTGTGAGTGAGTGTGTGCCCAGCGATGGATTGGCTCCCTGTCCTGGGTCTATCTGCCCAGCGCCCGAGATGTTCTCCCCTGGATGGGCATGGGGAACCCCACCGCGACCCTAATAGAGGATAAGCGGGAGATAATGAATGAATGAATGAATTGACCAGGCATAACATTATGACTGCAGACAGGTGAAATGTATATCCTATATCTTCATTACAGCATTGTTATTGGGTGGTATACTGTATACTAGGCAGATAATGAAATGAAGAATTAGCTAGTTTTGAAAGAAAAGTGTCAGAATACACAGTACATCACAGTTGGTTGTGTATAGGGCTGCATAAGGATCACGGAGCCCATGCTGAACTGTCCATAGGCAAAAGTCCCAACAATGAGCACATGAGCATTGAAACTCTAAAAGAAGATGGTTTGGTCGAATGTATTACAATTTTTTTACATTATGTTGATGATAGGGTGAGTATAAGTTGCTTACCTGGGGAACACATAGCACCAGGATATACTATGGGAAGAAGGCAATCCAGAAGAGGCATTGATGCTGGGAAACCTTGGGTCAGGCCATCCATGTGAATGTTACACAAATCACCTTACTAAGCATTGTTGCAGGTCAAGTACACCTTTTATTAAAATGGTTATTAAAATCAGGACATACCCTGATGGCTGTGGCCTCTTTCAGCAAGATAATTTGCTCTGACAGGATGCATAAATGGTTAAGGAATGGTTTGAGGAACACAACGAGTCTAAAGTGTTGACTTGAAATTTTCCACATCGAGCATCTGTGGGATGTGCTGGATAAATCTAATTTGCTGCTAACAACTTGATGCCTGATATCACTGTTCACCTTTAGGTGTCTAGTGGACTCCATGCCTCGATTGGTCAGGGCAATATTAGGTCACATGTGGTCACAATGTTATGCATGGTAAATGGATACCATGAATTAAAGAAAGCACTGATTTAGAAGTGTATTATTTATAAGATCTTATGTTTTAAAGTCATGTTTTTTTTTGCTTATATAGGACATCAGTTCAATCTATCAAATATTTCCTGATGAAGTTCTTGGATCTGGTCAATTTGGGATCGTGTATGGCGGTAAGTCTATTTTTAAAATTTTTTAAGAGCTCATGTACTTAATGTTTGTGTTATTTGTATCTACAATGCACTTAACTTCCTTAGCCATTCATCCTGATCAGGGTCGCATGGGTGCTAAAACCTGAGAATCAGTAAGTTAACTCCTTATATGTCACAGTCCTTTGTATGATACGACAGTCACAAAGACAAACAAAATTTATGCACATATTTACACCTAGTAATCTAGTGGAAATTAATTTCCGTGGCCACATGGGTAAAAATGAGGCATCTAGGCATGAAAACTGCTTCTACAAACAGACAAATTCAGCAATTTCAGGAACTCACTGAATTCCAGATTAGTCGCATGATAAGACGCCACTTGTGCAGCAAGTCCAGTTATGAAATTTACTTTATACTAAATATTATACAGTTAAATGTCAGTGGTATTATAACAAAGTAAAAGCAAATAAGAGTGATGGCAACTCAGTCACAGAGTAGTAGAGTGACTGATGTAAAAAAGTTTAATTGATGCTGAGGGACTTAGTGCGCAGAGGTCGCCAATACTCAGCTATAAAGGGGTAGGCTGTAAAAAATGACAGAGCGAGGTCGCCAAAGGGTCGAGTCAATTGCTTCAGACCTCCAATCTTAATGGAGGGCCTTCAGATCAGGTCAAGAACAGCACATGAAAAGCTCTACAAAATGGGTTTTCATGGCCAAGTAGTTGTATCCAGGCCTTACATCACCAATGCACATCACAACTGGACTCCAAACTCTAGACTCAATATGGAAATCTGGGTTTTGTCAGTGACCAGGAGAGTGTTACTTGCTTGATTGAGTACCTAGTGGAAGGAAGATTATGGTGTGGTGTTGTTTTGCAAAAGTTAGGCCCTTTATTTCCAGTGAAAGAAACTATTATTGCGTCTGCCTCACAGAAAACCTGTGACCTCACAGAAAACACATAACCATTCCTAAATCTTGAAAAAAGCCTTCTCAGAACATTTACGCCTGTGAGAAAATGAAAGGATGCAATTCACAATTAGAAGCTGTATCCCCAGCGCTAAGATTCAGACATGCTAACCACTATACCACCGTGCCACCCTGTATTTATTTATGTCTTTTATATTTCTATCAAATGCACTTTAAGTAAGTGGTGAATGTAAGCTACAAAAAAAGGTCAGACAATTTATCATAATCATCCATGCACAGTCATCCACTGACAATTCCTAATTGCTAGTCTGGGATTTGCCAAGAAGTCTGAATCTGGTAACATAACCTGCAAAAGGATACTAAAAATAAGTTTCTAATTTTGCATGTCAAAGGAAGTGCCTTATTAAAAATCAATAATCCAGTTGTAAATTTATATACAATGCAGGTAAGCATAGAAAAACTGGAAGAGATGTGGCAATCAAGATCATCGACAAACTCCGCTTTCCCACTAAACAGGAAAACCAACTGCGCAATGAGGTCGCCATTTTACAGGTGAATAAACAAGCTCTTTTATTATTAACATTTCTATTTAGCTACTTGAACTTAACTTTGATGTATGGTTTATTCCACATACGTGTGTGTGTGTGTGTGTGTGAGAGAGAGAGAGAGAGAGAGAGAAAGAGAGAGATGGGTAAAACCATACTGTAATGGTGAACAAAGTGAAAAAAGTAAATTAAATCCAAAATTTACAAAAATATGAATATCAGAGGAATGTGAACCTTTGTACCTTTTCTTTCAGTTCATGGAGTAAACCCCTTGTGCAGCAATGACAACAAACAAACATTTTAGGTAGCTGTTTATTAGTCCTCTACAAAGGATTAGAAAAATTCCTACATATAAAACTGTTTAAACTCAACATCTGTGGGTCTTCTTCAAAAGCTATGTGTTACAGGTTTTTCCACAACATTTCCATTGAATTATAGTCAGGATATTTTCTTCCCATTTATTCCGTGGTAAACCATCTGGTTTACCAAGGGTCACTTTTTAAATGAAATTGCAACATTTCCACATAAAAAATTTCTGACAGTTTTCTTTAGAAATGTATCATATATTATAGTATTGAACACTAACATTTTACATATAACACATTTAGAGTACTTTTAAATAATTTTTCAGAACATTCACCACCCTGGAGTTGTAAATCTGGAATGTATGTTTGAGACACCAGAGCGTGTCTTTGTTGTCATGGAGAAGCTCCATGGTGACATGCTGGAGATGATACTATCTAGTGAGAAGGGGAGACTGCCAGAAAACATCACTAAATTTCTTGTGACACAAGTAAGTCCTTTAAATATATAATTACCAAATCTGTCAGCCTGTATATACACAACTGAACAATGTCAGGTAAAATCCAAATATAATTTATTTTCTACAATAAACACATTTCAGTTTAGTTATGTTCCCCCTGCTAAAACCAATTTGCCATTGTTTGATCAGATCCTTGTTGCTCTACGTCATCTTCACTTTAAGAACATTGTACACTGTGACCTTAAACCTGAAAATGTCTTACTGGCATCCGCTGACTCCTTTCCACAAGTAAGTATTCTTAATAAGTAATAAACAAATAAAGGACTTTAACTGTAAATAATATATGACTTCATCTACAATAGAAGTTAGAATTTATATATTTAGCAGATTTTATTTAAAGCAACTTACAAGTATTCGTTTGGTGTCACAACACATAGTTGTGAAGGGCCTTGTTCAAATACCCATATTGGTAACTTCAGTCGATCTGGGTTTGTAACCCACAACATTTAGATTAGCAGTAAAATATGCTAACCACTAACCTACCATACCCAAAAGAAAATGGTTACACAATAAATGGATAAATCAAATTTCTTTCATTCATTATCTCCCGCTTCATCCTCTATTAGGGTCGCGGTGGGGTTCCCCATGCCCATCCAGGGGAGAACGTCTCGGGCGCTGGGCAGATAGACCCAGGACAGGGCGCCAATCCATCGCTGGGCACACACTCACTCATACAGACACACTCTATAGGGGGCAATTTTGAGAATTCAATTAACTTGATCCATGTTTTTGGACTGTGGGAGGAAACCGGAGAACCCGGAGGAAACCCATGCGGACACGGGGAGAACATAGAAACTCCACCCAGATGGGGATTCGAACCGGGAATCCCTAGCGCTGAGAGGCGAGCGTGCTAACCACTAAGCCACCGTGCGGCTAAATTAAATTTTCTTCTTAAAAACAATTTTATTGTCAATTATCTCCTTGCAACTCAAGTAAAATAAATGACTTACCTCGTAATGAAAAGCTGTTTGTTTTACCATGTTCAAGTGGAAATGTCTGTGCCTAATATATATTAATAAATAAACATGGTTTACTTATAACTAGTCATACTTTATTAGGTGAAACTGTGTGATTTTGGATTTGCCCGAATCATTGGTGAGAAGTCATTCAGACGTTCTGTGGTTGGCACACCGGCTTACCTGGCTCCTGAGGTGCTGCGGAACAGAGGCTATAACCGCTCACTGGACATGTGGAGTGTGGGCGTCATTATCTATGTCAGTCTGAGTGGAACGTTTCCTTTCAATGAGGACGAGGACATCCATGACCAAATTCAGAATGCAGCCTTCATGTACCCACCCAATCCATGGAAGAATGTGACACCAGAAGGTAGGTTCACTGTGTGATGGAGGTGGATGGGCAGTCATGTTCAGAGATTTAGGTAATGAGTGACTATATTACAAGGTAAAAGAGGAAAAATTTTAACAAAAGATGTGGAAAGCCTGTATGTAACATTTGATTACCTATTCAGATAGGTCCGGTATTCCTGCTGATATGCTCGCCTTGCTCTGTAGTACTCTAAATTGATAGATAGGTTCAGTTTTGCATGCCTAGTGCTTTCTATTTTCGGTTGCCAGATAGGTCTGGCATGTGTGCCTTGCGCTGCAGTTTTCGCGGTTGCCAGATAGGTCCGGTATGCGTGCCTTGCGCTGCAGCGCTCTCGATTAGCAGATTGGTTTATTTTTGTCATCTAGCCCTACAGCACTCTTGGTAGCCAGATTGTTTGCTTATGCGCATCTTGTTGTTGTCCCGGTTGTGATTTGTCTGCCACCTTTTGAGCACAGTTAATAGCGCCGACTTCCCCAGTTCTAGTTGGCGCTTGTGCCCTCCACGGGCAGCCGTGACACTGTGTAGTAAAATACTAGGTACCGTCTAAGAGGAACTCAACAGTGCCTTTTCTAATGCTCTCCTAATTTGGTTGGTCCCTTCTCATAGAATATTTACCACTCGTGAACAAGACCCCGATATACTTAAACTCATCCCTGACCCAGAGAGGACTCTACCCTTTTCCGACTGAGAACCATGGCCTCAGATTTGGAGGTGCTGATTCTCATCCTGGCCGCTTCACACTCGGCTGCAAACCGATCCAGTAACTGATCCATCCCTCACACGGGGTGACCAGGGTTACCGCCTTGCAACCACAGCTACTGTCTGCCGCCTCAACTGGTCTGACCGGCATCTTCCCCTGCCACCTGATCCAACTGGTGGTGATCAGTTGACAGCTCAGCTCCTCTCTTCAACCGAGTGTCCAAGACACATGGCCGCAAGTCCAATGACACAGCTACAAAGTCAATCCTTGAACTGTCATGATGGACAGACCGTGATTTGCACAGAAGTCCAAAAAAGGCCGTTCCTCCCAATCACACCTCTTCAGGTCTCACTGTCATTGCCCACGTGAGCATTGAAGTCCTCCAGTAGGACAACAGAGTCTCCAGGGGGAGCACTTTCCAGTTCTAAGAAGGCTCGGTACTCTGAAATGCTGTTCGGCACGGCACGTAAGCACAGACAACAGTCAGAACCCTTTCCCCAACCCAAAAGCATAGGAAAGCTACCCTCTTGTCCACCGGAGAAAACCCCAACATACACACATTAAGCTGGGGGGCCACGAGAAAGCCCACACCTGCCCGACGCCTCTCGCCAACTCCAGAAAAGAACAGAGAACAGCCCCTCAGAAATACTTTTTCAATTCTGAATAAAGTATGTGGCTTTAGATTGGTTTATTTGTTCATTATTTGTGTTGTCTAGAAGTTTTACCAGCAGCGTAAACGCATAATTTATTAGTGAATGTGGAGGTATAACGTGTTTCAATATTTTTTGAATGTATATAAATATATAAAAGCGAAGATTAATTTTATAAAATAAGTTTTTAAGGCTTTATTTGGTTGTTTTCAATCATTTGAAAAAAAGAAGAAGAATTCTTTTTGAATCTCTCAAAGTTATACAGTTTAAAGAGTTAAATTATTTTACTGCACTGCCAGGTGAAAATGCACTATAACTTGACTCTCTTTAGTTTAAGTAGGGTGGTGGTGTTTGTGTTTAGATTGACACACACACACACACACACACACACACACACACACACACACACACACACACACGCACACACACGTGGCACACCACACAGAGGAACAGGGAATTTAAAAAAAGGACATATAGTCAAATTATTAATAAATAATAAACTTTTAAAAAATTTTTCTTTCTGATGCATTGCACATTTTTTATGTAAATATGTGTGGGACACATGATGTTAATAATTAATAAATATAGGAATGCCTCGTATTGTAATTTATATCTCTTTATATTATGTTCCATGCTAGTTATTTACTAGTGAACTGTAACACACTATATTCAGTTGCACATCGCTGCAGAACAGGTCTACTGTTAAGAATAAGCCTGGGCAGTTAATGCTTACGGTGCAGGGCTTGTTTGCAGGTAGCAAAAGGAGACCTCATTAGTAAAAGACCTGTGTTGGCACTGAAAGCGGTAATGCCAAAATGTGTGTAATGTTTAATAATGTTACATTATGATACATAGTTTGGTAAGCCAGCTAGGAGGAGTGGCCATGCTTTGTGGTGGACGAAAAGAGAACTCTGAAAGGAAAATGGCACTGAAAGAACTGCAGATTGAGAAACATCAATCTGCAGAGTGAGAAACATCTTGACTAAAATGTGGAGCAGTTAACAGAAGTGTGTATGAAGATTAAAATGTCAGATGAAAAAATTATGAAGAAGCACGTCTTGCACCACCTTATCAACAAACATGTTGACACAGTTACAACAAAGGTGCTAAAGCAGGACAATGAGGATAATGAGGCAGCCACAAATGAACTTGCAGCCTTCAAAAACAATATGCAGATAAGCAGTTGGGTTTTTTGCACAAGCCCTGAATTATTAAACAAAATATCTAAGTGAAAAAGTAGAAAAACAAACAAACAATGAGTCAGCTCAGTAAATTGGACTAAACAAGTGACAAATCGAAGCTAAAATAATCAAAGCTGTAGTTAAAGTCATCAAACCATATGCTGGAGAAAACTTGACCTCACTATTTCTCAACCTAATACAAAGGACACGTTAAGAAAGAGAGTTCAACTGACCTTCACCACCTGCTGGTTAATATAACACAGGAGAGCTATGGCTAGAGAACATGGGCATAAACATGGAGAATAAACTGTAAATAAACGTAAGTTTTGACAGTAACTCCAAACCAGTGACATTGAGAACAAAGAGGGGAAAAAGCAAAACCCTTACTTGAATTGGTGGGACAGGACCACATCTGGATTTCACTAGTGGAACAGAACTAGACAGAAGTGAAGTGTTTCGCGAAATAGGCCCCAGGTCCTGTGTCAGGAAAACAAAACCAAGAATATAATTGTGCTGACATGATATTTCATGTTCTGCAAAAATGGTGTGGTGCATTATGGCCAAACTATTCCAGTTTGGGCTGTCCTGTTCATATGATGTTTTACCAAAAACTTTATTGGCAGCTTTTCCAAACAAGCAAAACCAAGTTGTACAGTCAAACCTGGTAACAGTGATATGATAACTGGGATCTGTAAAGCCTAAGATGTATCTTCTAGGTTTTTTTTTTTTTTATCTCTCTGATTGTTGTATTACTTTACATTAAGATGAATTTTTAAGAAACATTCACAGGCTCATTTCCAGCTGTTTTGTGAGTTTCAAACTCATTTATTTATATTGTTCTTTTTACAATAGTACATTGTCTCAAAGCAGCTTAACAGTGTTCTAAGCCTGAACCCCGAAAGAGCAAGCCAAAGCGACAGAGCTTTTTTACCTTGTAAGGACAAAAGCCTGGAATCATCCTTCTTAAGTGTCCGGGTAGCATTAACAGTGCAGGGCATCATTAAACAGTTTGCAAAATTAATCAGGTCTTGATTTGTGTTTTTGTGGTCAAAAAATATTTAAATGAGGTTGTCATCCCATTAAGATAAGATGAGGTTAGATAAGCCTTGATTGGCCCCACCATCAGTATAGTCACAGCATGTGCCCTAAAAAGCACAGTAATTAAAATATGACATAAATAAAAGTTTTATTTATGATACAGTGCAGCATTTGTCTCCGGCATAACTGACTAGAGCAGCATAAATAAAGAGAGCAGATACTGCAAATTACCCAGTCAAGAGGCCCCCTAGAATAGCAGCATTTCAGTGCCATACTAATGGTGAACTGAGTGAAGAGGTGAACTGCCAGCACTGACAATCCCATGTCACTAACTCAACACAGTTGAACCCAAGCATCACACTGTTATCAACAGGGAAAAAATAGATAAATGTGGTTTTATCACATAAAGGGGTGGAAAATATTACTAATGTGCTATTACAAGTTAATTTATGTTCTAACTTTTTTAAGTTGTAACATTCATTGTTTACACAGGTAAACTGATGGTGTTTGGACAAATAGGATTTGAGCCACTGTAGTACAGTTCCAATAATGCCCATAGTGTTTTCCACTTGTGAATAGTCTTTTTTTTTATTATTTATGTTTTTTAAATTGAAAAAAAATTGCCTTGTGCTTAAAGAGTAGGTAAAAGCAATAGTGGAAAGAAAAAAAAAATTAGCATTTTTTTTAACATATACATAGCTGCTTTAAATTACTTCTAATTTATTATTAGAAAATAAATGGATCTTATTATCTTAAAATTATATTATCTAATAAAAATGTATATTAATTTCATAACACAATCATTTTATATATGGGGGTATTAATGTTTGTGTGTGAGTTCAGTTTCATTCAACAGACTCTGACTGGAGCTGGCTTGGGGGAAAAGGCTATTTGGATAAGGAGGACTGATTGCTTTTGTACCTTTCTCCAGATGGTAGGAGGGAGAAGAGTGTGTGAAGAGTGTGTAAGCCCATCCACAATGCAGCTTGTGGTATTAATGTCTATGATGAAGGAGAGAGGCACACTGACTCCTCAGCTACCTTCTCAGCTGTCCTCACTATCCTCTGCAAGGACTTGTGATCCAAAATGATGCAATTGCCAAACCAGACAATGATGCAGCTCCTTAAATATAAAAAAAAATGGTGAGTTATGCATAGTTTGTCCAGAAAAAACCCTTACAAGCTTACAAAACACCTGTACTGTAGCATGTCTGGACACAAACAGAACTGGAGACAGGATTTGCCAAACCCAAATCATGCTTTTATCAACACATATTCAGTATGACTTTTTGGCATGTTTCTGACTCTTGTGCTGACACTTAGGTTCTTCTCTTTTTAATTCTCTAAACTTCAGTTAAAACAACGTCCCATGCTTAGCAATGGGAAACATTAATTTCTGTCTGGAATGGAGTTGTGGATTTCGAGTGCAATCTTGAGCCAGGCTAGATGTTTGCACAACCACCACAGATTGTGTAGTGATCAGGTGTCCGTATCTAACAATTGAAAAAAATATATAACAATTGAACAACTATATAAGTCCATCTAGGGCATCCAGCAGGACTGCCAATCCAATTTAAATCCAAGTTCCATTCAGTAATTGTCATAGCCGAAGTGCTTCGGCAGAGCCATGGATGAAGAGCTGATGACACCTCAAGAAAATTGGCAACACCTCAAAAGAAACAGTCAAAAAAAAATAAATCAAAGTACTTAAGTAATAACCAGAGCTTGATTGCCACAGTGCAGCATATGACTCTGGCATAATTGACTAGAGCAGCAGAAATAAGAGAGTCAGATACTGCAGACTCTACTTAGTTGAGAGGGTTCCTTGGATAAGCATCATTTCAGTATCACACTCTTCACTAATGATGAGCTGGGTGAAGAGAAGAAATGCCAGCGGAGACTATCAGAGATCACGAACCCAACAGCACTATCTACATGGAATTAATTAAACACAAAATTAAAGTAATATGTTTGTAATCTACTTTTAAGGATTGATAACGATTCAGACATACAAACAGTAACTGGAAGGCTATTCCAAAGTTGAGGAACCTTGTGGGAGAATGCTCTTCAACCAGCAGTAATTTTATTTATTCTAGGAGCTAAATGTAAAACAGCACCTTGAGATCTGAGGTCATGTGTTGGCTTATACAATTGAATGACTTCACTCAGATACTGTGGAGCCTGATGATGTAGAATCATATACAGTATGCTTTTAATACATTTTTAAGTGGTAGCCAATGTAAGGTCGATAACATAGGACTGATATAATCAAACTTTCTCGTTTTAATTAAAACTCTAGCTGCAGCATTTTGAACAAGTTGTAGTTTATGTAAATATGTATTAGTAAAAGTGTCAGAAGTGAATTACAATAATCTAACCTTATAAAGGTAATAAAAGCATGAGTTGGTTTCTCTGCATCTTGGAAGGAGAGGATATTTCTTAGCTTCAAAATGTTGCGAAGGTGGAAAAAATGCAATTCTAGTAATATGGCTAATAATGTGCTTTAAAAGCCATCTAAAAGTCATGTCTAAATCAATAATGACACATTGATTATTTACAGACGAACTTGGTCTGATTAAGGACTTTAACACAATGTTAGATGTTTACAGCATCACTTTGGCATCTTCCACATTGGCACATCTGTAGGGTCACCATCCACTTGCCTTAGTCCAACTTTGACCACATTCTATTTTCAGTTTTCAGTCATCTGTGTCTTAGCACAATGTGAATAGGGAAAGACTAAAATCTAATTAATTTATCATAAAAATATTATTCACAAGTAAAAGATATGCAAGTCAATTAACAATATTCTCACAGTTTATTTTAAAGAAAAATCACAGACATCACAATATTCAGTAATCTTTAAAGAGATTCGAAAGGCCTTGGTTAACAAGTTAAAGGTTTAAATTCATAACTGTACAATTTTAAAAATACTGAGTAAACCTTGCTTATTCCTAAAGGTAACCAATGATAAAAACTTTTTCTTAAAAAAAAAAAAAAAACCTGGTAATGACCCAGTGAAAGACCACAACTTAGATGACCTCAACTTAGAGCAGATGGCAATGAACATTGAATAGAGGTAATTATTACACCTGCCAAAAGCTTTGCTGATTAAAGCACATCTGCTGGCTGATGTAACTTCTTAACTCTGCATCCCTCCTGCCCCCAATTGTTCATTTTGCCACGTGAGTTTATCAGCTTTTATGTATTGTAATACAATCTGTAAATAAAGCCCCTTTCTGTGTTAAGGAAATCCTGTCATTGGTCTCATCATGCAGTGGTATGTTGTTTAATTATGTAAAATTTGATTGATCTTGTGGCCTGGCTTCATTCTCAAATGGCCCTAGTTTAAACATGTGGTAGTTTTCCCTAGTGTGAACTTTACCAGGTGTGGAAGAACAGTTAAAGCATTTGATCTAAAAGAGATTTACAAGATCCATTAAGGAGATCTTGAATCCAACTAACACAGAAAAGGTAAAAGAGGGATGAGGATAGGCGACACATAACAATATTAATATGCTTTAAAATGCTTAACTTAAAACAATTTAAACATACTACATCTTTGAAAATATTATTTCAGTTCGGAGTTATTTCATTTCAAATAGTAAATTGGTAAATAAATTGGTCATAATTCAAAATTACTTGACAATTGGGTAAGGGTTCGGGTGACTTGACAGATTTAAAATGATGGTTGACTAGAAAAGCTACATAAATTGGTATGTCACTGTCTAGGAAATAAGTGAACGGTGCTTGTATGTCAGTGACATCAATAGATTTGGGTCAAAGGACAGCATAGGAAATCATTCCCATGGCTAAATTGACTGCTGTGGGCAAATTACTCTGCACGTGTCAATGTTTAAAAGCTTTGTGGGACAATATTCCTTTTAAAAAGTCAATTTACTATTTGCATTGTTGGTGACACGTAGTGTTTAAAATTAGAATCTTGTATAGTTTAAAATACAGTTTGAAAATGGGTTTGATGTGGTGAACTAGGTCTCAGTACAGGGAGTTTTTATTTCTTGTAATGAACTATTTTTATTTTAAACGGCTTTTATGCTGTTTACTACTCTGTAAAGCACTTTGATTTGCTTCTGTATAAAAGGTGCTCTAAAAATAACCTTGCCTTTCCTTGCCTTTACTGCCATGGTCTAAAGCAGAGAAGAGGTCTTGCTATGGTAATTGCATCCAACAGTCCCCTATATAGGATTCAGAACTTATTTGTCAGTAAGTTCAAATTGGGTAATTTTTACGCAGTGCCATCCTCAGCAAATTTTTGTTGTTTTTATTTACTCTTTTGGTTTAGAGGTGTCTATTAAAGCAATAAGGCATTAGAGGACATGCATTATTGTGAGTAAATCATGGGAAAGAGGCATTATTAGCCATGACACAAAGTAAAGTGCCTTTACACTTTTTTCCTGTAGTCTTATCGCTGGCACTCTGGACAGTGCAAGCCATGTTACCTGAGTGTTATGAGTTGAAAACAGGACACAAAGATGCAGATGAACAAAAAGTTTTTTTTTTATTAAGTAGCAAAATCAAGAACGAAAAAAATGTCCAAGAACGAAAAAAAGTGTCTGCAAAGAGTGAACACAAAACCACGATAAGAACGTAACTGAAAAGTTATTCAAACCTAAAGGGGTGGATTAGAACCCCGGGTTACCAATCCCCAAATAAGAGGGCTACTGCTGCACCACTGGGGAATTAATGCAGGTTGAGCCAACCAGGCTCCATAACTTAAGAGCAGGACGCAAATGCAGTTTCTCCACTCAAGAGGTGGACCTGCTCCCCGCTCTGCACCTAAAAACTTAGAGGAAGAGGGGAAGGGGGAAAGACAGTAATTAGACACAAAAGCTCTGTAACTTCAATGGCACCTGGTGCCAGAGCTTCGTGCGTGGGATGATCCAGAGACCCTAACAGAACCTGTCTAGGGACAGCCACTGAGGTCCCAAAGCCTAATCTCTGGTTTCGTCGGAAATCGGCAATGAGGGTCTAGAATGTGGCGGGCAGGGACCCAGGACCGTTCCTCTGGTCCATAACCCTCCCAATCTACCAAATACTGTGTGCTACCCTGAACCTTCTGGACATCCAGGATGTGGCACACAGTAAAGGCAGGGGCACCATTTATCATGCGTGGTGCAGGAGGGAGGTTGGCAGGTACCCTTATCTGTGGGCAGTACCCTTAGCTGTGGGCAGTTTGGTTTGGTAAGTGCACAGGCTTTGCACAGGCTTTCAAGGGATGAACCCAGGTGCATGACGACCTTGCAATCAATTAAGTTAAGTCCACAGCACCAGAATCAACACAAACCTTACACTTCTCAGATGCCCATGCCAATTCTGCCTGAAGGAACAAACGTCAGGGACTGATCGACAAACTACTCCCGACTCATTGTATCGTGAGTAGCTGGGGAGTTTTAAAGGAGTACCAGTGGAGCGTCACTTCGAGGTAGTGGGGAAATTACCCCTAGTCCCTCCTAATTGCATTGGCTTGGAATCGGGTTTACGCTCCCCCTTAGTGAAAGACTCACCCCACCTAAATGAGGCACGTCCTCTCTTCACGTTCCCGCTGGCGCATCCGTGTGTCAATTCTTATGGCTTGAAGGTTCATTCCATTCGCAATCGGCCGCCAACGTTTGAAATTCCACTATAAACTCGGCCACCGATCGGTTGCCCTGTGTAATCTCTAAGAGACATGGGCCAACATCCGGCCCCCTTTGTGGCAAATAGAAGACATTGCGAATGGCTTCGCCAAACGTCTCTGGGGAGCTACACTCCGGAGCCTTCTGTTCCCACAATGCAGTTGCCCAATCCAGCACCTTCCCCGAGAGAAGTGAAATTAGGAATACTACTTTTGCACGGTCCGTCGGAAAACGTGAGGGTTGTTGCTCGAAGACAAGAGAGCATTGTAACAAAAACCCTCTGACACGCTTAGGATCACCAGAGAAACGCTCTTGTGGGGGGAGTGAGGATTCACTATTGCCACTAGGTCTAGCTAAGGGGGCCATTTCAGTGGCAGCCACAGATTGACTAAGGTTAGCAAACCGTTGGGCCAGCTCCACTATCGTCTGCTCATGTCATCCCAGGGTAGAGCCTTGGTGACGCAATGCATCAGAGATTGCAGCGGGATCTTCTGTGTCCATGACTGGCAGCAGCCTTCTGTTATGAGTTGAAAACAGGACACAAAAATGCAGATGAACAAAAAGGTTTTTTTTATTAAGTAGCAAAATTCAAAGGTCAAATAACGAAAAAGAGTCTGCGAAGAGTGGACACGGAATCATGCTAAGAACATAACTGAAAAGTTATTCAAACCTAAAGGGGTGGATTAGAACCTACCAATCCCTAAACCAGAGGGCTACTGCTGCACCACTGGTGAATTAATGTAGGTTGAGCCAACCATGCTCCACAACTTAAGAGCAGGACGCAAACAGTTTCTCCACTCAAGAGGTGGACCTGTTCCCCGCTCTGCACCTAAAAACTTAGAGGAAGAGGGGAAGGGGGAAAGACAGCAATTAGACAAAAGGAAAAAGACAACTTTGTTACCTTTATGAGGATTTGTATGTCGGGCCACTGCCGAATTCGCTTTGGAATTCCAAACCCTGGCGCCATGTAGTGGGTGCGTTCAAAAATTGCACAATGGGCTCCTGCATGTTATTTCTTGTGTGTCTTGACCAATTAGACACGCTTGTTACCTGTTTCCGTACTGCAGACTAAATTGCTTCCCGGTGTTTCTGTGGTTTTTGTAGACCTTGAGGACGTTTTTAGTGTTAAGTGAGCTAATATGTTTTTATCACATCGTGAGTATAACTGCACGATCAACTTATTGCAATGTTTACAATCTGATTTGTGTCTGAGCAGGGGATGAGTGGGAAATCTTCTAACCACTTCGGGGTCTCACATCTGGGGATGCAGATAGACTTGTTTAAAGTGCAAGTTTCTTCCACGCTGCACAACTTGAAACATTTTTTGGGATACACAAACTTTTTACCAAAAATGTATCTGGACTTTTAGCACCACGGTCATCCCATTGACCATTTTGATTACTGGGAAACCACAAAAACTTAACTGGAATAGAGAGGCATCACCAAAGGATGGTGATCATCAAGGATCACCAAAATTTGCAGTATTTAAAGGGACCTGGCTAAATGCATGTCATGTTTATTGGTCCCTTGCAACAGGGCTGCAGGTACGCTACCCTGCATCCATGACACTCTTAAGGCATATCCAGACTTTAATGTCCCCATCCTGCCGGCTTGCTGCTTCATCTGTACCCTTCAATGGGGATTCTATGCTGAAATTCCAAATAGCCTTGGTAGTATGCCTAAACCCCCCTCCTGTCCTCCTCATCGCATATACATGCACATACAGTTCTGTGATTGCCGGATCACATGGGTGCACACCTCGCTCTGTGCAGGACATCCTGGTGTGGTTCGCTCCATATGTGCTGTCAACAAAACACCAAAATCCCTGTGGCTAAACTAGTATCCTTGCCTATACCAAATTCCAGGGGATTTGACTCCATCACTCACAATGTGGTTGGTACAACATATTGCTGTAAATTAGACTTAAATTTATCAAATGGTATTAATTATTAATTAATAATGGTATTAATAATTTAACTATTGCTTAATTAACTATTGCTTAACTATTGTGAGATCTCTCTCGTCGCCGGCACTCCAGATGATGCAAGCCGTGTGACCTGAGTTATAAATTTTCTCCTGTCCCAAGCCCATTGATTCCAAGCCCTCCAGGTTCCCAAGCCTGTCCGCCACAGAGCAGTTCCCAAACCTGTCCACCAGCGCATGGTTCCCACGTCGCCAGATGGCACAGCCACTCCCCTGGGAGGTTTGTTTTTGGACGTTTTCCTTAATTTCCTCGCTATTAGATGTGGGGACTTGTCACAGGAGCCCTTGGCACCCGATATGTTTTGTTTTACGAGCAGTAGTTTGTTTCCTGAGTGTCCCATGCCTCATTTGACCTGTGTTTGTGCCTTGTTCATATATATATATATATATATATATATATATATATATATATATATATATATATATATATATATATATATATATATATATATATATATATATATATATATATAAATTAGAATATATGTTTTTATACATTGGAAAATATTTCAGGTGGCCAAACTGTGTGGCATTATTGGCATTATTGCTTCATCATTTGTAGGCTGAAGTGGCATTATTGGCATTATTGCTTTATCATTTGTAGGCTGAAGGCCAGTTTATTGTCAAACTATCCATAATGTATTATGACTTTTTACCCATTGTCTTTGTAGTGTTTGTTAATCTGGTACACGAGGTATGTATGAAGTACGACAGTTTGAAAAACAGTCATGATTCATATGTTAGTTGAATGATACATCATACCATGTTAGTTCAGTGCTTACTTCTGTCATTGCACAGTTAATGCATCAATTTAGTGGCAATGATCAAAATCAGAATCACTTTATTTGCCAAGCATATTACACATACAAGTAATTTGTCTTGGTGAGTGCACAAGTGTATGCACACATGTAACATACTTAAAAATCAACAAGACAAAACACTTGTAGAATGTTGCTTGTAGGTGCTGAGTGGTCAGGTAGTAATGGACTTTATAACACATACATTTTTATTCAGAATTGTACTTTGTACAACAAATAATTTGCATTTTTACATCAATGAAGCAAAATTATTAGCCTATTAATATATGTGACACTTCAACGATCATGATAACCATAGTTCCACGAAGCATGTATGCTCATCATTTCAGAGGCAACCTCTTATATAACTTCTATATTTAAAACTTCTCTTGTCGTAAGGGTCAAAAATGACCCACAATCATATTTAACTACAGAGAAAATCCCATAAATAATCAATTTTTAATTTTTTTAACTTGAATTCTACTTTGTCTAAACTGTGAAAAACTTATTATATATATATATATATATATATATATATATATATATATATATATATATATATATATATATATATATATATTATTTCCAAAAGACTTGTGCACGTCCATGTCACAAAGTACACCTTAGCCTCATTTTTTACCCATCGGTTAGAAAATCCTACAAAAAAATAACACATTTATATAAATTGTGGTGTATTTACAAAGGCTTCAATTAATTTCAAAGAGCCTTAACTATAAAACCATAAATAGTACTACCCCAACATTAACAAAAAATATAATTAAATAGCTTTCTAAACAAAAGAACCATATGCATGTAAGTGAATGCATGTAAGTATGAACAAGGAGTGCACTCAGATAGGTGCTAAATACAGGTGTGATACAATACATGGATTACAAATTCAAAACAGGAATAGAACATTAAAAAAGAACAGCAGGGGATGCACCTTAACATACAAAGTTAATTAACTAGTGTGGGGAAAACAAGAGAAAAATAAACAGCAATAAAACGGGCAAGAAGTACAAAAGCAGTCAAAAACTGGTTCATGACCCAAAACATGTTTAGGGATTTCCACAAAACAGATTAGTGATTTCCAACTTGGTAATGTGATTTTTTTTGTCTTCTTTTTGTCAGTGTCTGACCTCACAAATGTGTTTCTAAAAGCATGGCCAAAAATTCCTATAAACACTTAAAGCATTCAGTTACTCAGAGCTATGTTTCTAGCTCATTAAATGTAAATGTAAAAGGTTAGTTTATTTTTTATAAATGTATGGTTTACAGAAGAAAGTAAAACATTGTGATAGGGTACAAAGGGTTGGGAATAATTTAGGATTAAGAGAAGATACTGAATTTATGGAGGATGCAAGATGGCGGCTAGTGAGTAGGACATGTAGTTCGGCTTTGGTCAGGAGTTTATTTCCTGGGTCCGCATTCTGTACGCCACTCCGACTGCCTCTATAATGACTAATGGAATTTTCTCTCCACCATTTCCTCTTGGGCGTAGAACACGACAAGGCTTTCCCCTCTCGCCCCTGCTATTTAATTTAGCTATAGAACCTCTGGCTATATGGCTACGTCAATATCAGGGATTTGAAGGTCTCGCATTATAACACTTTTCATAAGATCTCCTTATATCCTGACAACCTTATTTATATGTTTCAAATCCGGCTTTTTCCCTTTCCGCAATTTTAGATATCATTCAAAAATGTAGTACAATATCTGGCTACAAACTAAACCTTCAAAAGAGTGAACTTTTCCCAATTAACGGACTTGCCCTCTCCCTCCCTCTGTCTTCCTTTCCTTTCCGAGTTGCACATAGGAATTTTACATATCTAGGGGTTACATTCACCCGCAACTACCGACAATTATTTCAGGAAAATTTTGCTCCACTGCTTGATCGGGTTTCATCAGATTTAAGCAGGTGGGCATCTCTTCCACTAACCCCTATTTGGCCGGGTAAACTTGATCAAAATGAATATTTTACCCAAATTCTTATATTTTTTCCAACATATTCCCATTGTAATTACTAAAGCATTTTTCAATAACTTGGATGGAAAACGTACACCCTTTATTTGGAACAACAAACCGGCTCATTTAAAAAGGTCAACCCTTCAGCTCAGGAAGGCAGACGGGGGGCTGGCCCTACCCAATTTCCACCACTATTATTGGGCCTGTAATATCCATAAAATAATTTACTGGACTGAAGGTGCTTCTCCCGACTGCCCATCCTGGGAACAAATTGAACTGTTATCCTCATGACATTTTTTACACTCCTTACTATGTTCCAACCTTCCAATTTCTGTCAAATTGTTCCCAAGTAACCCTGTGCGTCAGAATTCACAAAAAATCTGGATTCAGTTTAGGAAGTGTTTAGGTCTTCACAACAACTCAATTTATGCTCCTATTACTTATAACCATCAATTCCTTCCTTCATCTATGGACTCAGTTTTTCGTAGATGGACAGAAAACGGTGTCTATCAGCAACTTGTATCAAGATGGTATTTTTCTGTCCTTTGCTTCGCTGATGGCCAAATATGACTTACCCAATTCCCACCTATTTCGTTTCTTTCAAATTAGGCATTGTGTGTCTTGGCTTTTCCCCTATTTTCCTAGTCGCCCACCCAAAACAAAACTAGACCGCATTCTATCCCTTAAATCATCCCAACAAAAGTTAATTTCCTCAATTTATACTATTATTTGTTTAACAGCACTGTCCCTTCTAATGTTCTAAAATCCACCTGGGAGGAGGATTTAGCTGTGCCCATCCCAGACGAACAGTGGGCACTTATTTTGAGTAGGATCCACTCTTTCTCGATCTGTGCTATACATTGTTTGATTCAATTTAAAGTGGTCCACAGATTACATTTCACGAATGCCAAACTGGCCAGATTATTCCCAGGGAGATCGGATTCTTGTCCTAGGTGTGGCCACTCACCAGCAGACCATTTACACATGTTTTGGTCCTGTAACATGTTAAATGTCTTCTGGGATGAGGTTTTCAGGACATTAATTCAAGCACTAGAAATTTCTATACATAATAACCCTATCACGGCCCTGTTTGGCATACTTCCGGACCCTCATGCTGCAGCAGAAAAGCAGCTTGTGATTGCCTTTGGTACTCTGCTTGCCAGAAGGGCAATTCTCTTTAATTGGAAACTTCCTCCCCACCTACCCATAATCGGTGGCTTCAGGAAATTCTAGGCAATATTAAACCTGAAAAGCTATGGTCATATAGGATGGGAACTCTGCAGAGTTTTTGAAAATACTTGGTTACCTGTTGTTAGGTACGAGGGATGACTGAATAACTACCAGTGTTATTTTTTATCATTATTATTTATTAAGGCCTTTTTTATTTATTTTTTTATTTATTCTATTTTTATTGTATTTCTTAATATTTATTCATTTATTTACTATTTTATTTTTATTTAGTATTTTCCTTTAATATTTTGTATCTTTGTATTGATTCAAGGGCGGCACGGTGGCTTAGTGGTTAGCACGTTCGCCTCTCAGCGCTAGGGATTCCCAGTTCGAATCCCCATCTGGGTGGAGTTTCCATGTTCTCTCCGTGTCCGCGTGGGTTTTCTACGGGTTCTTCGGTTTCCTCCCACAGTCCAAAAAGATGGATCAAGTCAATTGAATTCTCCAAATTGCCCCATATATTGTGAGTGTGTGAGTGAGTGTGTGCCCAGCGCCCGAAACGTTCTCCCCTGGATGGGCATGGGGAACCCCACCGCGACCCTACTAGAGGATAAAGCGGGAGATAATGAATGAATGAATGAATGTATTGATTTATTGTCTGTGTCTTAGTGGTTGATGTCTTTTGAGGGCTGGGGTTGGGGGGTAGGCTTCCTTTGACAGTGTTTACTGTTAATATTATTACCATTCCTTCTTTTTCTTTCATATAGTCAAGTAAGTTTATAAATTATGAACAAAATCGGTGACAAAGGGCAGCCCTGGCAGTCCAACTCCTAATGCAAACCATTCTGACTTACTGTCGGCTATTCTAACTAAATTTCTGCTCTGTTTATACAGGAACTGGTTAACTTGTAGCAATAAGCCCAGCACCCCATACTCCAAAGCACTCCCCATAAGACACCGACACTTATCATTATCAAATCTGCCTTCTAGATTACTGTGGCAACAGAGGGTGACGAAATTGTTTAGCCACGTGGTGGCTTAAGGGCTGCACCATTTTGTGTAGGGTTAAAAATTTAGCAGGTTGCACCACCAATTGTAATGGTTCCAGCAGGTTTTTCCAGCATGCCTTGTGGCATGGGGATTTTGTGATGCATTAGCAGGGAGAAGAGTGTTGGATTGTGTTTATGACTGTGTGTAATGAAAGGGTATGTCTGCTAAAATGGTGACAGACAAGGAACTATGGCGCAGACTTAAGGACAGCATGTGGCACTGGAGCCATGGCGGATGAGCTGGAGTGGTGGTGAATGAAGTGATGCCAGTGTGGTGAAATGAGATGCAAAACAAATGACTGTGATAGCACCCGACCAAGGAGCTTCGGAGCAAGTGGCTGTGACATGACTGGGACAGCAGACTTTGGCGAGTGTGAGGGTGAGATGAAAGAGCCAGAGAAGTACAGAGTAGAGGACTGTGCAGAGGAGGATATGGTGGCTTCCAAATGTTTTCCTTATATGTTTTATTTAGCCCAACGTCAAACTACTGTTTTGTGGCGGTGTTTTCTGGTGAGTGATTGTGTGACTGTGGGTGCAGCACCAGTGGAGTCTTTGACGTGTACGAGGGAGGACAAAGATGTGGAGCCATCGACTTGGGCAAGAAATTTTTTATTGACACGACGCATATTCTTGAATATAGCTTGAAAAAACATCTTTAGTAGCAATAATTTTCCGTAATTTAGTTTCTAGCATTTTATAAAGGAATTTTGACCCATTCTTTTTACAATGTTGCTTTAGTTGATGTTAATGTTTCTGTTCATTAATTTATGGACAGCTTGTCAAAGTATTTTAAGTGGGTTGAGGTCTGGACCTTAGGTAGGCAATTGCAAACCTTAGTCTTTTCTTTTTTCAGCCAAATTTACTGGTATCTTTGGGGTCACTGCCATGTTTCATTAAGTTGGTGGTTAGATGGCCCAGAATTCCCATGACTGTATACACATGGCCCTAACCCCTTGTTTTTTTTTATCATGACCTATCCTGACAGCCTGGTCTGTTGTTTCAGCAATTGACCTTATCAACAACTTGCTGCAAGTGAAAATGAGGAAGCGCTACAGTGTGGACAAGTCCCTCAGTCATCCCTGGTTACAGGTCAGTCCTGCTTTTCTACTCTTTTGGCACAGACAATTTCAATAATAGACAGAAATGCCAGAATACTTGTAAGAATTATGTAAATGTACCTGATATTGTATGGATATTATTTTGCAAACCAAACATAAATACATAAATCAGTTCTGTACTGTACAAGTATAGACATATTAGTATTGATAACAGAACTTTTTCCAGATTGAGTTATGACATAAATACAGCTGAATTTACCTATTCTAGGGTCTCCTGCAGCCTTCTTTGTACTTTAATATGTATATTTGTCACATGTTCTCACCTCAACATGCCTTTCACAATCATTTAGCCCACAATTAAGGCAATGCTAAAATTACTATTGTGAATAGTACAGCCGACGTCTTGTTTTTTTACTTATATTTGTTACGGGCTAACAACCAGAGTGTGGTGGATCCGCTACCCGTAACAAACAGTCTGAAGGCGGAGGTAGAACAGTCATCGTGGCCTGGGCTTGGCATAGGGCAATTTGAGTGTTCTTCCAAATGCTGCGACAACAGTGGATGTGCTGGCTGATGGAGGGAAGAGCAATCTCCCATTGCTCCTTGGGAAATAGTGGAGGTTGGTTCACTTCAGCATTCTGGGTGCTGGGCGGAAACGCAGCGTAGGGTGGTCTCCACCACTTGATTGGCCCTTTCAGCCTGGCTGTTGGACTGCGGGTGGTCACCAGAGGTCAGTGATACAGATGTGCCAAAATAACTATAGAAGGATATCCATACCTTGGAGATAAACTGCGGGCCCCAAAACGATGTCCACCGCAATGCCGAAAACCCTGAAGACATGTTCGAACACCAGCTTGGCAGTTTCCAGGGCCAAGGGAAGTCTGGAGAGGGCTACAAGACACACCGCCTTTGAGAACCTGTCCACAATGGTAGTGATGATGGTGTTACCTTTAGAGTTGGGCAGACCGGTGACGAAATCCAGGGCAATGTGGGACCAGGGGCTCCTATGTATGGAGAGTGGCATGATTAGTCCAGAGAGGGGCTGATGGGAGGCCGTGTTGCGGGCACGCACGGTACAGGCGTTCACAAACTCCCGTACATCCAACGACAAGGAAGGCCACCAAAAGCTACGTCGGATGATGTCCTCAGTTCATGTTAGCCTGGGATGACAAGCCCAACAAGATTCATGGGCTCACTTGAGAACAGTGGGGCGGGTGGTGGAGGGCACAAAACAGCGGTTAGGTGGACCATGTTCAGGGTCCATGACTAGTCCCCTCTCGATGACTCTGCAGACTTCCCAACGAGTGACGGCATTCCTCGAGCGTCAGCTTAATGTTTGTTAATGCTACAAGTTCACAGTTGCCTACGTCGTAATTTTTTTTGGAGGTGGATAGGTTCTTGAGAAGAAAGCACACGGGTGAAGGTGGCCTTTGTTGGACCTTTGGGACAGTACGGCCCCCACTCCCGTGCCCGAGGCGTCCACCTCCACAACAAACTGTCTGGAGGGATCTGGCTTTAACAGAATGGGTGCCGACATGGAAAGGGACCTTGAGTTGGTCCATGCCCATCTGGGCCTCCGCCGTCCATCGAAACGGCACCTTAGTGGAGGTGAGTGCAGTCAAGGGTGCCGACTCCACCCCAGAGGTGAGTCGCTCTGAGGGATCCATGTGGGCTAGTTGGTAATGTTGCGGTCTAACGACCAGAGCGTGTTGGATCTGTTACCCGGAACGACCAGTCTGAAGGCAGAGGTAGAACAGTCAGTGGGAGTTTATTGCCACACACAGAAGGATAAACAGTATGTGGTGAGACCAGACGCTGGCAGATAACACGGGGAACGCGGAAATGGTGGTGTGACGTCGCGGTGTCAGTTAGCGTCTGACGTCAGCGGGGCGTGTTCCAATCCGCAGTACAGTACTAGGAGGGAGTGTGACTAACTCCTATAGCAGCGGCAAGATGGTGAACTGCATACACAAAACACAAAACAGGACGAGTACCATGGGAGACACAATACGAAACACAACCAAGCAAGAGCGTGATGAGGATCGAGAGATGTGAGCCAAATAGGACGAGTGTAGCACAGGCATAAGCACAAGACCAACTAGCAACGCAAACAGGAACTAATGGAGTTTAAATAGACAGTGTGATGAGACCCAGGTGCATGGAATTAACGGCGTGGCTACCCGACACACCCACGCCACGTGACGACACATAACAATATTAAACATGGCTGCACTTTGAATTATTCATAGGTAAAAGTAGTTTTGTATTTGTATTTTTTTTTGGAGGTCTCTGTCATGACCCTACTTTTGTCACTTAATGAATGCATGCCACCCAAAAGAGAGAAAAAAAAAAAAACACTGCCTGCCCACACCCAAACTGATATGCTGACTGACATGTTATTTGCAAAGAACAGGCCTACCAGAACCATCTGTTTTGCATGTGCATCATCAATATGCACACAAGAGGAATGCATTTTTCTTTTCTTTTTGCCATATGGAGTTTGTGCATTTGTGTGTGCTCTTGGCCACGCTTTCTAAATTCTGGGAGATTTTATCTGACTTGCGGGCATCAGGGAGTTGCTATCTATATGAATGGAAGACTTGAGATGTCTGCAACTAAGGCAATTTTTCAACACCATGACATTTTGACTGTAGCAGGTTTTATGGCATGAAACAGGTGGGTATAACTAATCTCTAAGAGATGTGCTTTCTATATATATGCGCATACATAACACAATGCTAAATAGCTGCAACACAGTCCAGTCAGCTCTGAACTGCACACATAAGAAAAGATATACACGTTAGCGCTAGAATGAGGGGAATAGAGAGGTCCTGTTCACATGGAAGAAATTGGTTAACTTTTGTTATGCTTATGCTTGCAACAAACCCACCCACAACTACACTCTCAATCTGTTTCTCTGCCTTTTACTATATTTCATTCTTGTCAAATCTGACTTGTCAAATCTGACTCTCACAGTAATGAATGCTTATATGTGTAAAATGGAGAATAAGTACATACATTTTCAGATGGAAAACACATTTACACCAGAGACACAAAAAGTAAAATGTAGTAAAAAGTGTGCATTCTGCTATCCACACACCCCCATGTAAACTACAAAAATGTGTTATTTTTCTGAACAGCATTTTGATAAGTAATAAACATCTATTATTAATAGGTAGAATTCATAAGCACAGATCTCTTGCCTGTGACTTTATATCTGTTTGAAAGTTTTTCTTATGGTTTTCTTAAGGGTCTTTGAGCAAGGCCCTTGACCCTCATTGCTCCAGGGATGTTGTGATTAACCCTGTGCTCAACTTGTAAGTTGCTTTGGATGAAAGCGTCTGCTAAAAGACCCATCATGTGCTCACACCACACTTTCCCCCTTCTTGTTCCAAGGCAGTACTTATTCAGGCCTAAAGTTAACTTCCCCCTGACCCTTGTGGGAGAGGAAGTCAGCCACAACCTGCGGCCCCAGCCTGTGTATTGCTTGCGATTTGAAGGGCCAAACTGCTAAATACTGTACCAATGGGTTGGTATTTTTCAGATGTGGAGCCACTCGAGTGAGGTGTAATCCAAACAGAGGGTGAAAGTTTTTCCCGGTCAGTTTTAATTGATGACGAGCTGTTCTCTTGCTCACGCCTTATAAGCTCTTGCTCAGAGCTTATAGCTGATATAAAGCATTGGGCGTAAGCACTACCCCTGGCTGATGTAGCAGTCTGCAAAAGAAGGGAATGCAAAAGAGAATGCAAAATCAAAAATGTACACTTAAGGAAAACAAAAGCTTACTATCACTTCTCTATCCACTAATCGGGATTTGGCATATTCTTTCTTTTCTCTCAGTTAAAGCACTGATGATGTTTGGTTAGAATTTCCGATTTTAGCCATTCATGTTTAAATATTACCTCACTTTTATTTTTTTGAGGTAGTTTGTGTCATATGAGGATGATTTTGGGATGAATAGTATATTATGTTTTATTTCCAGGAAATATGAAATGGTCAGATAATATTCATATAGTACATAGTGTATACTGTTTAGAATTAATGTCTAATTCATGGCTACTTTTTTTCTTATTACTAACAGAAAGGCTTAAAATTTACTACTCTTGAGATTTTTGAAATATAATGTTCTTCACAGTAATTATGAAGTTTATTATCAAACCTCCACTATAAAGTATAGAAAGAATTATTTTATAGTGCGGGAATATTATATTCTGAAGAAAATATATATGTCTCTACATGGCTGTCCTACTTTGTTGTTGCTGCCTGGCCGCTCAAGGAGGATGAGTCCCCCACTGAGTCTTGGTCCTCCCAAGGTTTCTTCCTTGAATAACAACAGAAAAGGGAGTTTTTTCTTGCCACTGTCGCCTCGGCTTGCTCTTTGGGGGTTTAAAGGCTTTTCATTCTGTAAAGCTGCTTTGTGACGATGTACTGTTGTAAAAAGCGCTATATAAATAAATAACTTGAACTTGAATATATAAGATATCAATTAATATCTTAATATGTATTAAAAATCTGATTTTGTAAGGCAGAAGAATGATATAATTGGTTTTGTTGCAAGAAGGGACTTTTCATGGCACACTAAGCTGGAAAAAATAGCTGAATAAGTGTGTGTTTTCATTCAATGTTATTTAGATTGTTGTACTTCAGTGTAAGTTTAGTTTGCTGCCTTCATTTTGGAACAATGAAGTATATTGATTTCAGTGTACTGTCTTTTAATGGTGTAGTACACGGTCACAACATACAAAGCCTACAAATTCAACAAAAAACAAACAATAAGTATCTCTATAAAAGCCCACACATCTGACAGTAGTAACAACTGTATCAACATGTTCTGCATCAAGATGAATGTATTTAACACTGGTTTAGTTAATTTGGTTGATGATTAGTGTTAAGTACACTGATTACAAGTCTTAGGGTTAGAAATGGGCACTGATGATGACAAGGTTTTTGCTGAATTTGCTATGTTAAAAGATTATCAGTGACTGTTACGTAAACCAACTTGGAAGTGATTCAGATATTTGGGTAAAGACAAACATCATCAGCTAATATGAGTGAAGAAATCATTCCAAAGTACTTGACATTGATATAAAAGAAAAGGTTATCATTCAAATAACTAATATTATAAAATGAGTAGTTCCAGTCCCTAAATTTGATTGGCTGAGCACTGATGTTATTGACAAAATTGCACACCTCTTTCATGAATTTGAAGGTTGTGGGTTAAAATCTTAGGTCCATTGATGTTACCAACGGGTAAAATCATTTACCCTGATTGCTCCAGGGATGCTGTATCCAACACTGGACAAGATAAGATATGCCTTTATTGGTCCCACAATGGGGAACCAATTCACATTCTCAGCAGCAAAGTGAAAGTGACTTTTCTGCTGAGAACGTGAAAGTTAGGATAGTTGTAATTCACTTTGGATTAAAGTGTTTGCTAAATGATCAAATGTATATATAATCTTTTTTGGAAACTGATTTCTGTAATTTGGCCACTAGACAGCAGTATTTGATTGTTGAAAAATCAGAAACCTGTTACTGGAGATCAGCAGTGATGTTAAAAACTAGACTACATTACATCGGGGAAGACCAGTTTATTTATTTTGATTTCAATGAACGCATTTATAAATCAAAGCTCTTTTTTATTATAGTGTGTTTGTAACCATTTAATAAAAGCTATAAAGCACTCAAGGTTGTTCATTACTGTGAATAAATCATGGGAAAGAGGTGTGACAGACTCACAAAACATCTTTCATAGATTTATTTACAATCATACACACCCTATTATACCTTATTGCTTTATTATACACTCAACTGCAACAAATATAATTGTTTAAAATCTGAATAATACCATGACAAAATATACCTTTTAGTTTAAATACTGTACATTCTGTTTATCAACTACAATCTAATAAAAAAGCTAATTAAACAGATAAGACTGTTTTAAAACTGAATATCAGCACATCTGATTTACTCAAAAGAAAAACACTGTTTTCTTAATAGGGACATGGATTTACATCTAATAACAATATTTTACATACAGTATTTAACATAAACACACATGAGTTTAATTTTAAAACTTTGTTTCCTAAACATTTTGTTACGGTCAATGACCGGGCGAGGCGGATTCGCTACTCGGATTGACGCAAACTGGAAACGGAGGTAGAAACAGAACCAGGATTTATTGTCCACAACAGGGAAACACCATAGGGGGAACACAGACACTGATCGTAGGAAAAATCCAGAGTACTGCGTGAAGGGGACTTGACGGAGTGAAGGCGGCAGGATGATGAGCTGCACACACACACAAAACAGAGAGACAACGACCAAGTACGAGGAACCAAGGCCATGAATGCAAGGCAGGGACGAGAGCTAGTGGTGTCAGGGCTTAGCACAGGCCTGGCACAAGACAAACTGGCGGTCAGAGACGGGGCGTGCAGGGTTCAAATAAACGACCGTGATAAGACCCAGGTGCTCGTGATTACAGGGGCGTAAACACATTACCCAACCCACACCACGTGACCAAAACAAACCGTGACACATTTAGGGTGATTGCCTCTTTATCTACTGCATCATATAATAATGTATTTATTGTATTGCAGAAGAAATGACGTATGGGTATAGATGATACAAACATACATTTTTGTTTAAGTTTGAGTTTTGTTTAAAACGATGTTGAATGATCCTGATGTTGGAAACCCACTGCCTGGCAATTATCACTGTTATCCCTGCTTTAACACACTAACTTTATTTAGTAATTGACTAGTAGTGAGCTGATTGGCCGGGTAAAGCCTAAACAATGTAGGGTATTAGGCCTTATGGACCAGGATTTAAAAACATTTGTTTGACGTTTGGTATTGTACAACATTAAGCAAATATAAAACATATGATCAAAGTGTATTAAGAAAACCAGTGTCAATAGCATGTTTTCCATTTTCTGTTTTTCGACAGGATTTCCAGATGTGGCTGGATCTGCGTAATCTGGAGTGTAAGCTGCAAGAGCGATATATAACACATCGGAGCGATGACATGCGCTGGGAACATTTTGCTGTACAAAATGGCCTGCAGTATCCTACTCATATAATTAACCCTCATTCTGATGTCACTGAGAAGCCAGAGCCTAAAGAGACCATTATAAGTACACTCAGTGATAAAGTCAGTGTACTCTAATTCACTAAGTTTCTTTTTAAAAAAATTAAGAAATTAAGACATCAAAACAATATACATGATAGGCATTACAAACTCAAATAAAATATTATTAATATATATTTACAGTAAACATATTTTTTCATTAAACTGCAGTGAATAAAGTGAATAAACTTGAAAATAAATTATTTTGGACCAAACTAAAAAGTAGTTTTGTGATGTCTATCCTATACAGTTAGCGAAATTGAAAATTCCTGTAAAGCCATGAAAATTAGATCTGGTGTACAAACTGGTAATCTGTATTATGGTGACCACTGCCTTTTTGAAAAAAAATTATTATTAAGACAAAATTAAGCTTTTTTGTGCATATGTAATTCTAGCATAGCATCTACAAAAATGACTTCAATGTAAGAAAAAACAGTTTATTTAAACAACAGTTTAGTTGGTCAAGTATGAAATATGAAATCTACGGCTTTACAAATCAAGATGTGATTAAGAACACATAGTTCAAAATAAGTTATATATAGGTTATATATAGGTAAAGTATAATATAAAAAGTTAAATATAAATTTAACCTCAGATGAACAATTAGTCTTCAGTCCTGTGGTTGCTTTCATGCATACAATGCTTTCACCAAACAGTGCATTATGACAAAACACCTGGGTTTCATCTGTACATAAACAACTGTTAAAGAAATCTTGCAGTTTGTTCTTTTCGAGTCTTTCCATTAGCAACCATAATAATTTGTCATGAGGTGTTTATCTAGAGGTTGTATTTACCTAATTTTAAGCATCAGTTTAAAATGTTATCATCATCATCGTTCCTAATATGGAAAACAATAGATTTTATTTAGGGTTTTCATTTCCCCGTGGTTGTATGTATTACATTTTGAGAATCAAAGATTGCAGGGACCACAAGCTGGTGCTTACAGTGAAGACATGTTAGTATATGGTTTTATTTAAGGTAGTAGTATTTGTTTAAGGTTTAGACACGTTCTATTAATTGAATGGGGAAAATGCTCCATATTGCCAGAAAACTGTTTGTGTGTGAGTACTGAGTATTTATTGTACATGTACAGGTTCAGTAGGAAAATTAGAGCTTCCTACAGAGATAATTATTCCTCTCATGCTTCTTATGTACAAATTGAAATAAAACAGGTGCTGTGTCTTTAAGGCATGTGCCGTGGTTGTGTTTCATTTGTCAACTGTAAAGCTCTAATTACCCAGTGTATTCACCTTTCATCTGCAACCTTTCAATGATAACTCAATATACGACCATACCACCTGTATAATATAACAGACATAAAAGTTTATAAAATGTTTACTTTTATTACACACAAGGAAAAGTAACATAGTAAAATAATTTAATAGAATGTGGTTACATGACATGACAATAAACCTTCATTTACCACAAAAAAATCATAAAAATGAAACCATATTTTAGCTACCCACAATAAAGTAAAAATAAATAAAAAAATAGAATATTTTAGCTGCTATTTGATGTAAAAAATAAACCCTGCTGTATAACCTAAAGTCAGTTTGTACTTATTTAAATTACTATATATACAGACACTGCGTGCACATTTTCTTAATTTCTTATTATTAGCTGTACTATGTAGTCAAATTTAATTCGTAAAACAATTTATTGTGCGGCGGCACGGTGGCTGAGTGGTTAGCACATTCGCCTCTCAGCGCTAGGGATTCCCGGTTCGAATCCCCATCTGGGTGGAGTTTCCATGTTCTCCCCGTGTCCGCGTGGGTTTCCTCCGGGTTCTCCGGTTTCCCCCCACAGTCCAAAAACATGGATCAAGTCAATTGAATTCTCCAAATTTCCCCATATAGTGTGTGTGTGTGTGTGAGTGAGTGTGTGCCCAGCGATGGATTGGCGCCCTGTCCTGGGTCTATCGGCCCAGCGCCCGAAATGTTCTCCCCTGGTTGGGCATGGGGAACCCCACCGCGACCCTACTAGAGGATAAAGCGGGAGATAATGAATGAATGAATTTATTGTGCCTTACCCTGCTGTAACCTTACATTTTTAAAAGTTTGGTTTAATGGCTAATTGAACTTGCTCGGTCGGCAGATGGCGATGTACACTCAGAATGATAAATGGATTTGGTTTGTGAAGTGAACACCTAAACAGAAAATCCACTGAGGTAAACACAAATATGAGACTATACTGAAATTAGAACAAGTAAATTCTATTTTTTATTTTGTAAAATAGACCATGTATGCAAGATTACAAAATAAACGATTTGTTACACACACACACACACACACACACACACACACACACACACACACACACACACA
>JAFMOD010000334.1:1010173-1024929 GCA_019802435.1 Corydoras maculifer
ACTAACTAACTAACTAACTAACAGTTTTACATTTTTCAAACAAGTTAATAAATGACTATTGCAGTAAAATCTAATTGTGTATGTTGTTCCTTATCCAGTTTAGTTGATATGTTCTTGTTGCTGTTTGTTATTTTGCTGCATTTTGAGGGTAATTCATTTTCCAACCAAAGGTATTTTATTGATAGGATAAATAACTCATTAGACTTATTTTTATAAATACATTTATTCAGCTTAAGGAAGTGATCTTGTTTCACTTTTCATCTCATTTACAATACCAAATGAAACATTTGTGTTTTAAAAGTAAAGGTAAACAAGTAAACTAATAAGGGTGTTAAATAAAATATATATTAAGAATTTTTTGCCTCCAAAAATCATATTTTAATAAACCTGCTTGACAGAATTTAAGGATGTTTGATGCAGGTCAATTCGACATGTAAAATAGCAATAAGGAGAAATTCCAAACATTATCATGTGGTAAAAACTAAGCTCATACTTTTTTATAATATTAATATCTCCTCCTGTTAGTGAAATTTTTTCATTCATTTTGCCACTTTTTTCCCATTGCATAAATTCATTCATTCATTCATTATCTCCCACTTTATCTTCTATTAGAGTCTCGGTGGGGTTCCCCATGCCCATCCAGGGGAGAACATCTCGGGCACTGGGCAGATAGACCCAGGACAGGGCGCCAATCCATCGCCGGGCACACACTCACTCACACAACACACTCTATATGGGGCAATTTTGAGAATTCAATTGACTTGATCCATGTTTTTGGACTGTGGGAGGAAACCGGTGAACCCGGAGGAAACCCATGCAGACACGGGAGAACATGGAAACTCCACCCATCCACAGATGGGGATTCGAACCAGGAATCCCTAGCGCTGAGAGGCGAACGTGCTAACCACTAAGCCAACATGCCGCCCCATTGCATAAATAAATAATCAAAATATGTATTTGTCTTGATTTTCAAACAAAAAAACTACTAACTTTCTGATTTAAAAATATTTATTGACTTCAAGCATAGTATGACAAATATTTTATCAAAAAATCCTCCCCTGTAAACAAAAAATAAAACATGTCAATATCAGTAAAATGCATTTTTATCCTCTTAAAGCCCCCACCCCCTTTTTCTCAAAAAACAACACATTAATCTACAGCACACAAATAGCTGCATTAACAATGTATGATTTAGAATGTCAAAATCTTTGCCAATCAGAACCAATGGATGCCAAGGTGATGGTTTCGTCCTGTTAAAAGCCAAAGATACTGCTGTCAGATTCAACAATGCTGAAGTCTACAGTAAAGCCTTGAAAAGTGATGTTAGTAAAGACAATCTTGACAACCAAACTGCAGACTGAAGAACACCATTTTTTTGAACCTTCAACTTCTCTTATTGAACCTTTAACCCCTCTTATTTCCCACGTCTGATGTGCATGGTATAACTGGACGTGTACTCGGCTAGCACAGGTCTTTACTTACATTTTTTACACGGCACTGGCCGATACTAATACTATATACTATAGTATTAATTAGTAGTAATACAATACTAATGCCATTTACACTTCTAACCACTCTGGCCTTACCCATCTACACTAACACATACATAAGAATGTTCATTTTTGACTTGCTCTGCCTTTAACACAGGTATCCCAACCAAGCTGATCTCCAAAACGTGAACTGGGCATCAGCTCTGTCATCAGCTGGATTCTTCACTTCCTAACTAAATTGCTTGGCATCCACATCTAAGGATCTGACCTGGTACCACAACTCAACAGTCTTTGTCAGCAAGGTGCAGCAGTATACTTCCTGAGTAGACTGTGAAAAATTAATTGTTTTTTAAAATACTAATGAATTTTTATTTTAATTATGAATGTTTATTGTATCATTTGGTATCCTGATCAACTGTTTTAAGGTGTGGTACAGCAGCTACATGGGTTTACAGAGAAAACCACTACTGACAAAAACTGCCCAATGAATAATTGGTGCTCAACCACCAGCAAGTATCTTTATCAGAGTAGATGTATGGTTATAGTTATCATCATCATCGTCATCATCAAATACCACAAACTGTTGTACCTCCTGTTATATCTGAGAAGAGGTACTGGGACATTTGGACTTGAACAAATGGTTCAAATTCAACATTTATCCTACCGCCATAACTTTAAAGTTACTATGGTGAATATACATGATATCTTAGTGAAGATGAAGAACAGACCATGAGTCAGCTAGCCATTTTAGCAGGTATTACAATCTTGCTCCTCAATGAAATGAGCAATGAATCTTTTTTCATAGCAGAAATTCAACTCACTCCTCACTCCTCACTCTACTTTCCGTTCTCGATTACTGGACTACTGATTGTCACAGCTGCATTGATTTATACACTTGATATAAGCATCTCTTGCTACATCTTTGCTGAGCATACTCTATACATTTCCTGCCTTCCCAAGTTTCAACATTTCGCCCCTTTTATCGAGTACTATCTTTGTCTCTGCCCAGTCTTACACTATATTGCCAAAAGTATTTAGTCACCTGCCTTGACTCACATATGAGCTTCACTGACATCCCATTCCTAATCCATAGGGTTCAATATTATGTCGGTCCACTCTTTGTTTTTGAGCTAATCTGAAAGTTTGGAGTTCTGTAGTGATTAAGCATCCGCTGACCCCGCTCCATCAGTTTACGTGGCCTACCACTTCGTGGCTGAGTTTCTGTTATTCCCAAACACTTCTATTTTACTTATAATACAGCTGACTGTGAAATATTAAGGAGCAAGGAAGTTTCACGACTGGATTTGTTACACAGGTGGCATCCTAGTATAGTTCCACGCTTTAATTCACAGAAGTCCTGAGAGCGACCCTGTTACAACGGGCAGCGCTGTCCGTCCATCAGCAGGAGCGCCGCTGAAGGCACGGCGGGACGTGCCGGGAGCAAAACCCAAAATAAAATAAACAAACAGTTAACCGAACAAATCACTTCAATACACGAAATACCCGATGTAACAGCAGTATTTACCAAAGTATACATGTACATACTGGCCTGCTGACTCAGGGCGCATGCGCGCTTTAAATGTAGTCAGCAGGCCACATGTGATCAGGTAGAACCCAATCCCAGCTCAAGGGGATGGGCCCTACCTACAGGAAAAAAACTGAAACAAAGCAGACAGGGGGAGTGGCCTAGCACTCCCAACCTGACATATTGCCCCACCCCAAAACTACTGGGGGGCAAAGGCACCCGGGGAAAAGAAAAGAAAGAAAAGAAAAACCAAAAAGTGGTCACGGGTCCCTGTAAGAACGCGATGGTGGCGAGCCCCGAGGACGGCGCAACGGCAGCGAGGCCTCATAGAGGATCCGAGGATGATGAGACTCTTTATGAGCGTGGCGGCACCGAGACCCTTTGAGCGTGCGAGGGTGACGAGACCCCTTGAGGATCCGGGGGCGCCGTGACGCGTGAGCGCAAGGGGGACGTGACCTCTTGTGAGCGCGGCGACGCCGCGACCCTTTGAGCACACCAGGGCGACGAGACCCCTTGACGAGGCGGAGTGCTGGCGGTGAGCGCAGTGAGCAGAAGGCGAGCAGGGAAACGCTCATGGCAAGCAAACGGAGACGCACTAGCAGTGCGGCGCGGCTGAATACGCGGGCAGAGCGGCCTGCAGACCGCGTTCAGTGGCTCGCTGACTGCCCGCGGAGGCTAGTGATTGGAGCACAGCGGTACGCAAGACAACGTCCCAATACGCAAAATGCGCCGCGGCTCACGCAGCGGTTCGCTGGCCACACGGGACAGCTCGCAGGGCGGAACCTCGGTCCGGCCTCCGCGAGGCAGACTCCTGGCGGCGAGGAATAGCTCGCAGAGTGGGTGATCCGTGGAGCCGGAGGAGCACGTGGAGGAGCGCGTAGACGATTTCTGGTGGCGAGGAAAATCTCGTGAAGCGGGTGATCCTTGGAGCCCGGAGACTCACACGGAGGATCGCGCGGCAAGAAAAAACTCGCGGAGTGGGTGATCCGTGGAGCTGGGAGGCTCGCGTGGAGGATCGCGCTGAGGCACGCGCGGCGGATTATTGCCCTGCCCGCAGTGAAGCTGACTCTTCACCACGTCCAGGTGCTCGCCGACGGAGCGGGCATCTAAGCCCGAGGCGAACCTGGCTAGGAACGCCGTCTCGAACCGGCTGGCCGAGGTGAGACAATCGTCCCCTGTGGCCACTAGGCCCTCGGCCCACCCCAGTCCGAAAGCTCCCGACTGGTCACCAGTTCAAACACCCCGCGACAGCTGATAATGTAAGGAAGTGGCTTCAACGCCACCCCGTCGCAGGGTGCCGGGAGCTTGATCGGGGCCGAGAGAGGGAGCACGATCTCCCCATACTCCGGACCCGGTCATCGCTCCAACCTCTGGGGAGCGAGCACCGCAGCAAAATTAGATGGCGGGGCTAGCGCCAAGCTAAAGTAGCCGATTGCTGATGGCTATTGGCGGGGCTAACGCTGGGTTAAAGTAGCCATGATTCTGCAGCCGGAGGACGCGACTAATGGCGGGGCTAGCGCCGAATTAATACAGCCGGTGCTGCAGCCAAACAACACGGCTAATGGCGGGGCTAGCGGCGAATTAATATAGCCGGTGCTGCAGCCAAACAACGCGGCTAATGGCGAGGCTAGCGCCGAATTAATATAGCTGGAGCTGCAGCCAGAAAATGCGGCTAATGGCGGGCTAGCGGCAATGCTAACGCCGCTAATGCGATCGTGCAGCCGGAACGGAACGAAACCCAGTGTACGCGGCCGCAGAGATATAAAGAAATAAGGAGCGCTTACCCGGATGAGGACACCTGGGCATCGCGGGGGTTGGAGGCCAGCATTTGTGTTACAACGGGCAGCGCTGTCCGTCCAGCGGCGGCGCAGCGCGGTGTGGTGTGGCGAAAGAAGCGAGCCAGGCGACCAGGTAAACAAACAAAGAGGCGATTTAATAATAAAAATCAGTGGGAGCGCTGCTGAAGGCACGGCGGGACGTGCCGGGAGCAAAACCCAAAATAAAATAAACAAACAGTTAACTGAACAAACCACTTCTATACACGAAATACCCGATGTAACCGCAGTATATACCAAAGTATACATGTACAATGCTGACCTGCTGACTCAGGGCGCATGCGTCAGCAAGCCACATGTGATCAGATAGAACCCAATACCAGCTCAAGGGGATGGGCCCTACCTACAGGAGCCCTAAACGGAAAAAAACTGAAACAAAGCAGACGGGGGAAAGTGGCCTAGAACTTCCAACCTAACAGACCCATTCTTTCACAAATGTTTGTAAAAACAGTCTGCATGCCTAAGTGCTTGATTTTATACACCTGTGGCCATGTGAGTGATTTGAACACCTGATTCTGATTATTTGGATGGGTGAGCAAATACTTATATATAATAAATAATATAGTGTATGTTTTTTGTTAGTAATGTTGTCCTTTTAGTCTTTGATGCTGAATAGAAAAAAAAAAAAAAAAAGCTTTATTTTGAAGCCATTAAAATGAGATAATATTCAACATGATTTATTCTTAATGTAATTTGAATTATGGAGTTTAAGGTTAATATGATATCAGTTGTATAAAAATACAATCCAACTTTTATCGAAGACCAGGTGCTCAATAAGTTTAAATATATTTAAAATGTGAAAAATAAGTTTAAAATGACTTCACTGTTCACACAAAATAAACTAATTATTAGTTATTAATTATTTAGTAATTAGAAGCAAGGCGGCACGGTGGCTTAGTGGTTAGCACGTTCGCCTCTCAGCGCTAGGGATTCCCGGTTCGAATCCCCATCTGGGTGGAGTTTCCATGTTCTCCCCGTGTCTGCGTGGGTTCTCCGGTTTCCTCCCACAGTCCAAAAACATGGATCAAGTTAATTGATTTCTCAAAATTGCCCCCTATAGAGTGTGTCTGTGTGAGTGAGTGTGTGCCCAGCGATGGATTGGCGCCCTGTCCTGGGTCTATCTGCCCAGCGCCCGAGACGTTCTCCCCTGGATGGGCATGGGGAACCCCACCGCGACCCTAATAGAGGATAAGCGGGAGATAATGAATGAATTATAAGTAATTATAAGTAATTATTAAGGTTGGTTATTATTAATTTTTATTAATTAATTTAGTCCTTGCTCCCAGATTTCTGTAAAGTATTAGTATTAGAAATAAATTAAAGTTTTTTTTAAATTAAATTAAACAAATTTTAGACTTTGTGTGCTTTTTGTGCTGTCTGGACTTGTCATGCTACTGTCTGATTGTTAATGGATTCGTCGTATTCTGTCCTCACATAGGCATAGATTGACTGGTAAATTGAGAGCCTTGCCTTATGGCTTAACTCCTTCTTCACCACAATGGACTGGTATAGGGTTCGTATTACTGCTAACCCTGCGCCGATCTGTCTGTCAATCTCCCGCTCCATCTTACTCGTGAACAAGACCCCAAGATATGTGAACTCCTTCACTTGAGGCAAGATCTCATCCCTGACACAGAGAGGACACTCCACCCTTTTCCGACTGAAAACCATGATCTCAGATTTGGAGGTGCTGATACTCTTCCCAACCGCTTCACACTCAGCTGCAAACTGATCCAGCAAGAGCTGAAGTTCACAGCCTGATGACGCTGACAGGACCACATCATCTGCAAACAGCAGGGACGTGATCTCGAGATCACCAAACCAGCCCTCCATCCCCTGGCTGTGCCTAGAACTGCTGTCCATATAAGTTGCGAACAGAATCGTGACAATGGCCAGCCCTGACAGAGTCCAACCCTCACCGCAAACAAGTCTGACTTACTGCCTGTAATGCGAACCAAGCTCCTACTCTGCAAATACAAGGACTGAATGGCCTATAGTAAAGATCCATGTACCCCACACTCGCAAAGAACTTCCCAGAAAATACTTCCCAAGGAACACAGTCGAATCCACAAAGTACATGTAGAGTGGTTGGGCAAACTCCCATGAACCTTCGAAGACCCTGGCGAGAGTAAAGAGCTGTTCCAGTGTTCCACGGCCAGGACTAAATCCACACTGCTCCTCCTGAATCTGAGGTTTGACTATCAGCCAGACTTTTCTCCACTAACCCTGCGTAGACATTTCCGGGGAAGCAGAGCATTCCCCATGGCTCATTTAGACTCAATGTCCCCCACCTCCCCCAGTATGTGTTTAAGAAAGCTGGGTACTTTGTTGTCTGTGCCTATGCGCGAAATGGCAGTTCAGTCAGAACCCCTTCCCCAACCTGAAGGCACAGGGATGCTCTCCATCCACCAGAGAAAACCCCAACATACATGTGTCAAGTTGGGGGGCTATGAAAAAGCTCACACCTGCCCAATGCCACTTAGAATGGGCAACTCCAGAAAGAACAGCATTCAGCCCCCAATCAACGAGATTGGATATCTCTCAACATCCTGAACCAGCTCAGGCTCCTTCCCCGCCAGTAAGGAAATGTTTCATGTTCCTAATCCCAGTTTCAGCAGCCAAGGATTGGGATCCAAAATGCACTGAACCCCTATTAGTGCCCCTCCCACAGGTGGTGAGTCCATAGAAGGGTGGACACATATACCACCTTCAGGCTGGGCCTGGTGGGGTACCATGGGAAACTGACCAGTTAATTAGGAAAAATTTGCCTTGGGAGACACTACCAGGGGCTTTTGCACCAGACAACAAAGCTCCTAAGATCATTTAAGTACGCAAACTCCTGCAGCACGATAATGATCGATAATGATAATGATCAACTGACCAACTGGCAACTAGCTAACTCTCCTAGCTCTATAAATAGAGTGCTGCTTGATTGCCAATTAACCCCAGATGCACCAGAAAGGTGGCACCTAACGGGTGCCTCTTGGTACCCTATACAATTTACCCGGAAACTCACGTTTGAACTGTTGAGGGAGGGGTCAAGAATAATACTATAATATATAATACATTTTATAGGCGCCTTTTCGTCACTCAAGGACACCTTACAAAATTGCAAATAAGCATTAATTATAAAACAAGATACACAATTCACAATATTAAAAGTATGTTAAAATAAGAAAATACAAAACGATCAGATAAAGAAGGTCAGTTTGAACAGGTGGGTTTTAAATGTGTATTTGAATTGTGAAAGTGAGGTAATGTGTCTTATGTCAGGTGATAAAAAGTTCCAAATTTGGGGAGCAGAGCGGCTGAAAGCGGATGGTAAAGCGAATGGTGGGGACAGTCAGGAGGATAGTGGAGGATGACCAGAGGGAGCGAGATGGAATTACAACCTGAATAGAGGAGATGGTGGAGAAAGATTGTGAATGGCCTTAAAAGTGAGCAGAAGAATTTTGTAATTGATGCAGAACTTGACCGGGAGCCAGTGGAGCTGAGAACAGGAGTGATGTGGTGGAAACTGGGGGTTTTGGTAATGATACGGGCAGCTGAATTCTGGACCAGTTGAAGCTTATGGAGAGATTTGTGGGTGAGACCAAAAAGAAGAGAGTTGCAGTAGTCTAATTGTGAGGTAACGAGGCTATGAACAAGAATAGCGGCAGAATGAGGGGTAAGAGAGGGGAGAAGCCGGTATATGTTGCGAAGGTGAAGAATGGCAGATCTTGGCACCCAGCCTGTAACCCTGCCAGTCGACCAGGAACTGGACCCCTCTGCCACGTCTGCGGGAGTCCAGCAGGCGATGTACCGTGTAGGTAGGTTGACCAGAGTGGTGCCAGAGCATCCGTGGCTGTGCGCTTGAGAGGGGAGTGTATCACTGGCTTTATCTGGGAGACTTGGAACATGGGGTGGATCTTCATGTGGCAAGGAAGCTTTAGCCAAACCACCGAAGGACTGATTACCTGAGTGATGGGGTATGGGCCTATAAACCGGGGGGCTAGCTTGTTAGACTCCACACGCAGAGGAATGTTGCTCGATGACAGCCAGACTAGTTGACCCAGCTTATACGCAGGGCTGGACCATCGCCGTCTGTCCCCAGCAATGATGGTCGTGGCTTGGGGTTGGCGAAGGGCAATTGGCCTGTTCTTCCACATATTCTTGTAATGCCTCATGAGATGCAAGACAGAGGGCACAGCGATACCCATCTCGCCCTCTGCGAACAAACGCGGCAAGTATCCTAATGAGGCCTCAAATGGAGACCTACCTGTGGCTGAAATCCAGGCTGTGTTATGGGTGTATTCCGCCCATGTTAGGTACCTACATCAGATCCTAGGATGTTGGGTGGAAACACAATGGAGTGCGGTTTCCACCTCCTGATTGGCCCTTTCCGTCTGACCATTACTCTGCGTGTGCAACCCTGAAGGCAGGCTCACTGAGGCTCCCAGTGCAGTGCAAAAGGCTTTCCATACCTGTGACACAAACTAAGGACCTCTGTCAGAAGCAATGGAATATGGAATGCTGTGAATCTTGAACACATGGTCAAAGATGAGGGTGGCCGTCTCCAAAGCAGTGGGGAGTTTAGGAAGGGCAAACAGTCTGATGGCATTTGAAAAGCAGTCCACCACATTCAAAATAACAGTCTTACCTTTCGAGGCCGGCAGTCTAAGGCAATATGAGACCAAAGGCGACCTGGAATCACAAGTGGCTGAACCAACCCTGCCGGGGAAGAGTGCGACGCCTTGTTGCAAACGCAGATGGTGCAGGAAGTGGCAAACTCTCACGTCAGATGATAACGACGGCCACCAGAAATGTCTATAAAGTAGGTCTTCCATTCTCATCCCCCCTGGATGACCGGCATGGTTAGAGTCGTGAGTCCACCTTAGTACCTCTAACCTGACTGCCGATGGCACAAATAAACGATTAGAAGGACCCGTGCCCAGATCTGTTTTGGAACGAAGAGCCCTCTCAAACGAGCGCCGAAGTCTCCACGACACCCCGGCAACCACTCGATCCGTCGGGAGCACCAGTTCCTCCGAATTGGAGGCCTCTGACCCTGGATGCAGTCTTGATAATGCGTCTGGCTTGGTGTTCTTTGACCCTGGGCGATAGGTGGGAATGAAATTGAACCTATCAAAAAACAACGCCCACCTTGCTAACTGGGAGTTCAGTCTCTTAGCTGTTTGCATGTATTCCAGGTTCTTGTGGTCTGTCCACACCACGAACGGTAGCTCAGACCCCTCCAACCAGTGTCTTCACTCCTCCAACACCATCTTGACTGCCAGTAACTCACAATTGCTGATGTCGTAGTTCCTTTCCGGAGGCGAAAGCTTCCTGGAAAAAAAGGCACAAGTGGGGAGATGGTTGTTCTTACCCGAACGTTGCGACAGAACAGCACCCACGCCGGTGTTGGAAGCGTCTACTTCCACTACAAACTGCAAGGGTCAGGTTGGGGGAGGATCTTGGCTGACGTGAACAGTGCCTCAATTGTCCATTTGAAGCTTGCTTCTTTGAGGCGAGAGCTGTCAACAGGTTCGCAATACTGCTGTAGTTCCTTATGAATTTCTGGTAAAAGTTTACGAATCCCAAGAGACATTAAAGCTCAGTGCAAGATGTCGGCACAGGCCAATCCCAAATGGCTGCTATCTTAGCTGGATTAGTGAGACCGAATGGGACCACGCAATGCTCATAATGCCCCGTGGGGGCATTAAATGCGGTCTTCCTCTTATCCCCCTATCTAATACGCACAAGGTGGTAAGCATTGTGCAAATCTATTTTCGAAAAAATGACTGCCCCCTGAATGGACTTGAACACCATGGAAAGAAGGGGTAGGGGATACTTGTTCGAAAAAGTAATCTTATTTAACCCCCTGTAATCAATACACAGATGCAACGACCTTTCTTTGTTATGAATGAAAAAGAATTTTGCCCCCAGCGGCGACAACGAGGGTTGAATAAGACCCTGTGGTGTTGTTGGTACCTAACAAACCAGAAAAGGCCCGGTACTGCGATGCAGAGTGTGATTTATTTACAATTATTTACACTAAACTAAATAAACAACCAAAAGAAATTAAAACTGTGCAATAACCAAAAGAAAAGAAAAACCTGTGCATGTTCTGGATAAACAGAGCTTCCCTGGGACAGGCTCTCCTCAAGCTGGCCCACTTTTAACTCCCTGAACCTGCTGATTCCCTCTGTTTAAATAACCTCCCCTAATTGAACCTCACCTGGGCTATACCAACCGGACGGGGGGTTAGGAACACACCCATATCATACACCCATTTTCCTTATCGTTTCCATCAGTTAAACGTGCTATACAACAGCCAGAGTTATATATAAATATGAAATATGAGAGTAATTGTTAAACATACATATGGTAAAAATAATGCATTGATCAACCATATTTTACCCCCCTTTCACTCACTTAGACTTTCCCCCCACCCCTGTTCATTCTAACAAAAGAGCAGTGGGCGCGTTTCTGCCCGGACCAGATGACAGACGCACCTGGAAGTGGAAAAAGCCGGCATCGGTGTAAGTGAGTGAGTGGATTAACAGCGGTATTTTGGAATGTGTATAGTGGAAATGCAGTAGCTGGTCGTGGGTACCTCACTAGCCACCCGTCTTGCACTGAACAGGCTGAGATATGGAAAATGTGGGAGACATCGACAACTTAGTTTTGTATAATGAAAATGGATGCTAAATGTGCCATAGCCATTAGCGGTAGCTACGCAGCTAAACCCGGGATGCTATACCTCCCAAACACCTGGATAAAATAATGTGCGTACCCGTAGACAGATATAATAACCATCATTATTAAATCATCAAATCACTGTGTACGGTCATTATCACTTGAGGAACGTCCCTGCTCTCCTGAACTTGTGTATTTGGCTCAACGAGCTGTTAGCCGGTGAAAGGGGTCGCTTCATCCCTTTCACAGACCCTTAGAAAGGCATTCAGCTATGTAGTGGTCCATTGCTTTTCTCTCGGGTCCCAATAATCAGTAAGAATTACTGTTAGGGAGTGGTGCTCTGGAAGGAGGTCGATGGCGCAGTCGTAGCTGCGATGTGGTGGCAATTTACAGGCAATTTACAGGCATGGTCCTTGGATAAGACCTCCTTCACATGATAAACGGATGGATAACTCTGAAGTGACGTTAACGACGCCTGTGTAATGTCCTTGGGGACAACCTACATCAGGGCCCCCACCTTCCGTAACCCGAGTTTTACCGAATTGCATAGGCTCTGGACCCTCAGAGGCCCTGGAAGTGAAGGGAAACGACTCCCTTTCCCTTAAAGGTATCACCCCACATGACGAATGAACCAGTCAGTACCTGGTTCTCAACCGCCAACTCCTGGGTATAACCATCTAGACAGATGGCCAGTTCGATGAGCTCTGGCAGGGTAATCGACTTAGCCCTGGTAGGCAATTGCCCCTGGATGTTAGGGTTAAAAGCTCGTCTGAATACAGCTTTTAGAGCCGTCTCGTTCCATCCCAAATTTGCAGAAATGGTCTCAGATTTCACAGAAAATTCAGCTACCGACCAATTGCCCATGCAGATGTTTAATAACCGTCGGCATCACCAGAATGCTTGGTCAAAATCGGCAAGGAAGCGCTGTATAAACTCCCTTAATATAAACCAAACGTGAGGTGGTGGACTGCAACGCGATGTAGAAGGTAGAGGCTGGGTCGGAGCAGCAATCAAATCCGAGATCTGTTGCACTTCCTGAGCTAAGTGGGACACAATGTGGATAATCTCCTGGTTACACTCCACGAGTGATGTCATAGCGGTGTCTTGGGAATGGGTCCCAGGTTGAATCGCGGTTCTGGGCTGATCCGTTCCGGTCTGACTTCCTTAGTGGCCAGTTGGTACTGTTAGGGATCGTTAAGATCCCGATAATAATTTGGAACCCTACATGGAAAATCAAAGCGCGACGGATTGGCAAGACACCTTCTATTCCAACACAAAACAAATAAACATGAACGTAAACCCACAGTAACAAAACACAAACTAAGTATGAGTCCGTGGGGGCCGAGAGTCCAAAGGGTATGAACCAAAGTAAGAAGGTGTCCAGGGACCCGTTCCCGATAGTCCAACAGTTAATGGAAAAAGTTCCACAAAAGCTGAACAGGGGCCTGCTTCAATCCTGAAACAGACACAAGAAAACAACCACCAGCAAGGTGCGGCTACACAGGCAAGAGGATATACCTCCTAACCAGATGACAGTCTAGCATGGTGGGAGTCTAAGGATAGCAAAATACCCAGGGTTATAGCTACATGGACTACCTTACCGTGTTCTGAAAAGAGACCAACTGGCAACTAGTTAACTCTCCTAGCTCAATAAATAGAGTGCTGCCTGACTGCCAATTAACCCCAGGTGCACCAGAAAGGGTGTGCTTGAGTAGGTGTGGCCAAGCCCACTTACATTTCCCCATAACAAAGGGTCTGCAGGGAAATTTGATCTCTAAGTTTATTTTTTACCATACTCATCTGCCTGAATAATCTCTCAACTTCAGCATTTAAGTGTGGCAAAGACAACACAGCTACAGCAGCCATGGCAAGTCATTCCACTTACTTATGGATGGCATAAGTGGTGCTCAGATATATATATGTATATAGTGGTGCTCAGAAAACAACATTACCTTTATCGATAATGGTTTATCGATAATTGGTCTACTTTTGAGGGAAGGCCTGGCCTTTTGAAATGGGACGGCATCCATCCTTCCCGGGAGGGTGCTGCGCTCATGTCACATAACATAGCCGATAGGGTTTTTTCTACAGATAGGAATAAAAATTGACAATTCAGAGACAAGGCCAGGCAGCAGACAGTATGGCCTAACCAACTGCCTGCGAACTGCCAGGAGTCGTCACCCACAATAACTAGGTTCCATACCATTAAGACAGTTATCAAGTATCGCAGTGAGCAAAAAAACAAAAAGAGTCCAAAAAGTGTGTCAAAAAAATCTCATTAATATCAATACAACCTCAAGTAATGTAAGAAACACTTTTAAGTTAAATCTTGGGTTATTAAACATTAGGTCACTTTCATCAAAATCAGCTCTAGTTCAAGAAATAATAACTGAATACCTAGCATTAAATGATGCCTCTCCACCTGGTTATACTTATGCTCATAAACCACGTCTTAGTGGACGAGGAGGTGGAGTGGCTATGATCTATAAAGAAAACATAAATGTAACACTTAATAATAAGTATGAGTCAAAATCCTTCGAAGTTCTTGTGCTCAACATAAGCAGCACATCTGCATTGAAGAATAAATCCAATCTAATGCAACTTATTACCGTATACCGCCCTCCCGGCCCATATACAGAGTTTATTAAAGAATTTGGTGAATTTCTCTCTAACATAGTAATCTCATCAGACAAGGCCTTAATAGTCGGTGACTTCAATGTTCATTTTGAAAACCCACTAGATTCATTTAAATTAGCCTTTGACTCCATCCTAGATTCCATGGGCATTACTCAAAATGTAGTAATTGATGTGATGTGGATGTGGTAAAACACATCGCTGTAAACATACATTAGACTTAGTTTTATCGCATGGTATTGACATTACTAATTTAACTATTGTCCCACTAAGTGAGGTCATCTCCGATCACTATTTGATAACCTACGATTTAGAAATTGATATTGATCCAGTCATTAAACCGCAATACGCTATAAAGCGTACAATCATTCCCTCTACTGCTGCGTCATTCCTACAACATTTACCCGAATTAAACTTTAAACCAGCATCAGGACCCGATGAACTTGAAAACACAGCGGAATACCTTAAACACGTGTTTTCTGCAACTTTAGACAGTGTCGCTCCACTTAAACTAAAAAGGATTAAAGATAAAAGACTCGTTCCATGGTTTAATGATCAAACACGTGCCCTAAAACAAACCACTAGAACCATAGA
>JAFMOD010000334.1:1025446-1077981 GCA_019802435.1 Corydoras maculifer
GATTCAATTGTACAAGCCAACACGTGAGCTCCGATCTCAAAGTGCTGGTTTACTCTTAGCTCCTAGAATAAATAAAATTACTGCTGGTGGAAGAGCGTTCTCCCACAAGGCTCCTCAACTTTGGAATAGCCTTCCAGTTACCGTTCGTGATTCTGAATCACTATTAATCTTTAAGAATAAACTAAAGACACATTTATTTAATCTTGCGTTTAATTAATCCACTGTAGACAAAGATGTAGATCTCAGGCTTGGCTGTGCTGGGGGGTAATCTGTGATCAGTGTATGCTGGCGTTTCACAGCTTCACCCACCTCATCATTAATGGGGGGGGGGGGTGTGGCACTGAAATGATGCTGTTCCGGGGCGCCATCTCATCTATGTAGAGCCTGCAGTATCTGCCTCTTTTAGTTATGCTGCTCTAGTCAGTGATGCCGGAGTCACATGGTGCACTGTGTCAATAAATTAGTTATTAATTAAATGCCGTGCTTTATTAGCTCTAACTGCCTTCCTTGTCTGTTTCTTTTGAGGTGTGACCGGCTTCCTGGAGATCGTCATCCATGGCTCTGCCGACGAACACTGATGGAACCTGAATATCCATTGGACTGGCGGTCCTGCAGGACGCCCCCTTAATGGACTCACATATAGTTTTCCAGTTTTTAGTTTTTCCATTTGTTAAATGTCTCTACATGGCTGTCCTACATTGTTGTTGCTGCCTGGCCGCTCAAGGAGGATGAGTCCCCCACTGAGTCTTGGTCCTCCCAAGGTTTCTTACTTGAATAACAACATAAAAGGGAGTTTTTTCTTGCCACTGTCGCTTCGGCTTGCTCTTTGGGGTTTAAAGGCTTTTCATTCTGTAAAGCTGCTTTGTGACAATGTACTGTTGTAAAAAGCGCTATATAAATAAATAACTTGAACTTGAACTTCATGCCATTGCTAGACAATCTTGTATATATCTCTTTCTGAGTAGCCAATTTTTGTCTATTTCTCCCATGCAATTATTGTGAATGAGAGTTTTCTATACATTGAAAACTGACATGCACTCCAATGTTTTAATGTTGTCTGGCAGTCTTGTTCATGAGGGAGGTAGAAAGGGCTAAACACTGTTTTGGACATTGTACTTCTCTTCAGGTGCAATTTGGTTCAGCTGCCTTTGACACAAAAAGGTAACAAAGATATCGAACTTGTGTATCCATCAATTGCGTTTTTGAGGATCAGTATTTGCCCATGGAATCAGCACTCTACTTACAGTCTTCATTAGGCTTACCAACCTGTCAAGAAGTTTAAGTGGATCTAACTGCACTCCTCAATTAATAATCCCTATCTTAACTGAGGCATTGTCGGTCCCAATTCCCAGAAGTGTCTCTTTTTTAAGATAACAATTCTCCAGAAATGTCACAATAGCTCTGGCTATAGATCAGGCATCTCCTTCACCAACCCAAAAAGCACCAGAAATGTTGATACAATTGTGTGTTTGGTGTTAATAAAGTGCCTTATCAAAACCTCTAGTTACTTGGAAACATGTCTGTGGATTCATTTAAGAAACAGGCTGAAACTCTTACCCACATCTGCCACCAACTTTTTTTTAGAAACTGTGGTGCCAGAACACCATTAATCATTTTTGTGCACTTTTTTCTGTGCATTTTGAAGTAAGTAGTGTTATATTCCAATAAATGTTCAGTAAATTCCAACAGTAGCAGCAGTGAAATATAAGAAAGCAGCTTTATATGCTTACCCAATGTGATCACATGCCCACATAAAACAGTGCTAAGCAATAGCTAATAACATCTTGGTTTTGAAATGATGACATGATGTTGCAGTCATTTTTAAAAAAAAACTTGTAAACAGCCTGGTGCTTTGGATAGAGCTGCTATAAGGTTTTGCCATTTGTGTATGTGAGTTGCTGTGTGTTTTTTATGTCACAAATTTGGCATAGAAATCAGTATTACAATACAGACAGAATGATGTATGCCTACGCATCATCTCCAATAAGTGGCTACAACCAGCCTTTATATTCAAGCTTTAATTCCCACTCCTTCCTGTATTTGAGACATGATCTACTTAGTTATTTAGCTTTTTACAAAACAAAAGAAAGTCAGTGAAGTAAAAGGCAGGCCTTAACATACTGTAACTGCATCAAGGATCTCCAACATTTTTTTGGTTTGCAAACTTTTATTGATGGTTCATTTGGGGTTTCAGTTCCATAGTGGCTCCCCTCACTTTTTTATTAAAAGGCAAAAAAAAGTTTTGCACTGGAACAATACTGTTATGACCGGCTGATGGGTGTTCATCTGTCATGCTCCCTTCAAAAATTCCGATCTCCAATCCCGTAATTGCATTCGGCGGTGCTAAATTTACGGGAGAAATAGGCTATAAGGTGAAGCCCTGGACTGTTGGACCCCTCTGGGATAGAATGGCACCTACCCCGCTACACGAGGCGTCCACAGCCACCACGCTTATTGCTTATTGCAATCCGGGTGGTTCAGAATGGGAACCCGAGCCCGGAAAGCTCACTTGGGTATGCCATTTAGCAATGACATGAGTGGCAACGTGTGACGACCAAAGCCCTGGATAAACCAGTGGTAGAAATTTGCAAACCCAAAAACCACTGCAACTACTTCACCTAGGAGGTTGTGGGCCAGTCAAGGACAGCCTGACCTGATGCGACATTGCTACCCCTGGTGAGACAGACAAGTCATGTCCAGCTGCATAGGTTCTGCCTCGGACTCACGGGTGTGTTGTACACGTGCAGACTCCGATCCACCCTTCTCTACAGCGTGCTGGCATCCGCAGTCGGAGTAGGGCAAATGCTGGTCCATCAAGATGGAGAGGTGGATGAGTCTGTCAGGGAGGAACCAAAGTCTATGCCCGCTATCTCGCATTATACCTCTGAATGCAGCCCCTCGCGGTAATGGGCGCGTCCTCATTCCATACACTGCGTGCAGCCAAAGTGCGGAACGTTAGTATGTAGTGGGATACAGACTGGGACCCCTGTCGCAAAAGGATCAGCTCCTCTCCGCAGGGTATTCCCTTTACAGGATGGCAGAAAATGGCCTTTAAGGCCTCTATAAAAGATTAAAAGGTTTGGACCTTGGGACCCTGTGCCTACCATATTGCCATATTGCTATGGAGCGGCTGTTGAGGAACAGCAAGCACTTAATCAGGAAGGAGGGACAGATGACCTGACTTACTAAGAGCTCTTTCTATTTGCGATTCTCCTAATGCCATATCCTTGGTTGTAGTAGCTTCAGCACATTCCTTCTTGGGAATGGAGTCAAGGACTTCCCTACTATTGGAAACAAGCTTGTAAAGTCGTAGGTTGCCTGTGCTACAAAGTTCTCTGGCTTCTTTCACCAGCTGGATTGCTTGACTTGTAGATGTCTTGCTTAACAGGCCATCATCAACGTAAAAATTCAGCTGTATGAACTTGATGGCATCATCACTAAAGCATCCTCGTCCTTCCGCGGCGATATGCTTGAGTCCATAGTTAGCACTCCCAGGTAATGACCGACCAAATGCCACTGAGTTTCCTGATCTCATCTCCAGTCTGGACCTCCATCTACTTCGCACCTCAGCTACCCACCGGGCTGGCAACCAGCTCGACCTCATCATGACGCGCTCATGTCTCTCTTCGGACATACACATCACTCCACTTCATGAATCAGACCTCTTCTTCATACAGTTCTCATTCTCTCTTCCACCTCCTCCCGTGTTCATCAGTAAAACATCTCAAGTACGTCACAATCTTAGCGGTCTCTCTAAAACACTCTTTGCCGACTTGGTTACAGATGCCCTTCCTAGCATCAGTAACTTCTTAACCCTTGACACCAACACTGCATCAAGTACATTCTGCTCCACCTTGGCTTCATGTCTTGATCAGGTCTGTCTAAAATCCACCAGGAAAACACACAGTTCTCAGTCCAGTCCCTGGCTCACAGAGACGTTTCGGAAGCAATGTACTTCTCTTTGTTCCGCCGAAAGAAAATTGAGTAAGTCTGGTCTGTCTTCAGATTTAGAAACATACCAGTCATCACTTGCCACTTTCTCGAAGGATGTAACTGCTGCTAAATCCTTGTTCTTCCAGTCCAAGGTAACGTGCATCTCAGATGCCTGCACCTTATTCAGTACCTTCAACTCACTACTAACTCCTCCCTCTCCCCTTCCTAACACTTCTCTGTCAGCTGATGTCTTTGCAACATTTTTTACAGAAAAGATTGAGGGCATCAGCAAACTCTTTCATACTCACCATCTCCACAACACTACATCTCACACATCCTGCCATCCGACTCTCTTCTCCTTCTTCCCTGTCACAGAATCTGACATCTGCAAAATTCTCCTTGCCAGTAACCCAACTACTTGCCCCCTTGATTCCATCCCATCTCACCTTCTTCAATCCATCGCCTTCTTCATCACACCAGCTTTCACACACATCATAAACTCCTCTCTCACATCTGGGACTTTTCCAAATTGTTTCAAACAGGCCATAGTCAAACCCCTATTTAAAAAACGTACGCTCAACCCAAATTTGGTTGAGAACTACAGACCTGTTTCTCTTTTACCCTTCCTGTCTAAAACACTTGAACACAGGTCTCCAAATTTATTAATCAGAACAATTTCCTTGATCCCAATCAGTCCGGTTTTAGCTGATTTATTCGCACAAGCCAACATGTGAGCTCCAATCTCAAGGTGCTGGTCTACTCTTAGCTCCTAGAATAAATAAAATTACTGCTGGTGGAAGAGAATTCTCCCACAAGGCTCCTCAACTTTGGAATAGCCTTCCAGTTACCGTTCGTGATTCTGAATCACTGTTAATCTTTAAGAATAAATTAAAGACACATTTATTCTATCTTGCGTTTAATTAATCCCCTGTAGATAAAGATGTAGATCTCAGGCTTGGCTGTGTTGGGGGGGTAATCTGTGATCAGTGTATGCTGGCGTTTCACCGCTTTACCCACCTCATCGTTAATGGGGGGGCGCTGAAATGATGCTGTTCCGGGGCGCCATCTCATCTATGTAGAGCCTGCAGTATCTGCCTCTTTTAGTTATGCTGCTCTAGTCAGTGATGCCGGAGTCACATACTGCACTGTGTCAATAAATTACTTATTAATTAAATGCCGTGCTTTATTATTAGCTCTAACTGCCTTCCTTGTCTGTTTCTTTTGAGGTGTGACCGGCTTCCTGGAGATCTTCATCCATGGCTCTGCCGACGAACACTGGATGGAACCTGAATAATAATTGGACTGGCGGTCCTGCAGGACGCCCCCTTAATGGACTCACATATAGTTTTCCAGTTTTTAGTTTTTACATTTGTTAAATGTCTCTACATGGCTGTCCTACATTGTTGTTGCTGCCTGGCCGCTCAAGGAGGATGAGTCCCCCACTGAGTCTTGGTCCTCCCAAGGTTTCCTCCTTGAATAACAGCATAAAAGGGAGTTTTTTTCTTGCCACTGTCGCTTCGGCTTGCTCGTTGGGGGTTTAAAGGCTTTTCATTCTGTAAAGCTGCTTTGTGACAATGTACTGTTGTAAAAAGCGCTATATAAATAAATAACTTGAACTTCATAATGACCCTTACTATTGAGTGTGATGCCTTCTTTCAGCTTCTTTAGAAATCTGCGATCTTCTTGAGAAACACGATTAGCTTCAGAAGCTCTTTTAACAAAATCAAATTCCAGAGCCTTGATGACTTGCTTGATCTGTGTTCTGTAGATGTACTACACTTCACTTGTAAGATCTGAGGAAGACTGAGGTCTGGTACCACTTTCTTCACTACCACTTGGTGGCTAACTCCCATACCATCTCCATAGTTGAAACATGGATTACCACAGCCTACCATACTCCATCCTAGATCCGTTTGCTGTGCAAAGGGTTGGTTTCTTTCACCAAACACCACTCAATAGCGTAGTAATACTCAGCTGAACTGGTTCACTCCTTACGTTGAGTGCCCTTGCAGTCTCCTCAAGTATAAATGTCGTATCACTCTGTGTACCCAGAAGTGCGTACACAAGAACTCCACAATTTGGCTCAGCCGCAGCAGAAACCCACACCAGAATTATTGTAGATGCATGAGTGTGGCTGCCACTCTGGATGACTTTATATACTATGGCTTCACATGTACTTGTAGATGTACTTGGTTGATCTTGTGGTTGTTCTGGCTTTTCATCCTTTGGCTTGTCTTTGTGTTTTACTCCATCAGCCTTTACTACTTGCGATCTTTCTTGCTTGCGTTCTTCTTTAGTAAGATTATCATGAAGGCAAGTTGGATGACCTCTCTTGCAGGTCTTGCGGATATTCCTCCCACCGCAGTTCTTGGAAAGATGACCCCATTTCAAGCAAACAAAGCACAACCTTTTCTCCTGTACAAACTGGACTCTTTCTGTGATTGTCTTCTTCATAAACTTACGGCAATCTGGTAAACTGTGCCCTGCCTCCTCACAGAAGACACAGTCTTTGACATTGGCATTCTCATCTGAATTTGTTATTAAAGCATTTGCTCCTGGACTTCTATTACTTATACCCTTAATTTTCTCTTCTTCATGTGGATTTGGTGTATGGAAAGATGTCATTGGGTTACAAACGATTTTGGCTTCAGGTGTTAGAAACTGGACAAACTGGCTGAAGCTTGGAAATTATATACCTTGTTCTTGCATTTTTATGACTTTCCGTTTCCATCTCAAGATCAACCAATCTGGAAATTTAGTAAGTATCTTTCTGTTCTCGCTGCAATTGTTAAGCACTTCGAGATCTTCAATTAGAGACATTGCAGATTCACAACTACAAAGGAAGTCAACCAGTTCTTGCAGTTCTATATTATTTTTGGTACTTATTTTGGGCCCTGCTTCGATCTTATCTCTGTAGGCTTGGGCAAGGATGAATAAACTTCCATAACGTTCTTCCAGAATACGCCATGCATCAAAGTAGGCTGACTCAGACCCTTGCAGGAAGTAACTCTCTATGGCCTTCTTCGCATTTCCACCCACATATTTTTGTAGATAATATATCTTTTCTTCATATGGTATGTTCTTTCTGTCTGCGTTTGAAAGGACACTTTCCAGTCCTTATACCAAAGTGGATCACCACTGAATATTGTTGGTTCTGGGATGGGAAGGCGATTAGCATTAATCGATTCTGCAAGTACCTTAGCAAAGGATATTGTGTTGTCTTCAGCTGGATTTATAACAGCTTGTGGTGGGAAAGAACAACGTGGTGGACTCAGTTCCTGTTTGATTTCCTTTCCACTTTTTGCAGGAACAGCTTGATGAAGCAGCTTATTTATTTTGTCATCTAAACGTTGACTCCTTTTAGATGTTCGATAAGAATGTTCACTTTGTTCATATACTTGTTGCCGTGCCTTAGCAGCTTTTAGTTCTTTAATCATCTCCAGATGTGCTATTTCTCTGCGCTTGGCTTCTAGCACTCTTTGTCTCTCTACAGTTTCAGCTTCCTGTTTAGCCTTTTACTGGGCAGTTTCAGCTTCCAGTTTAGCCTTTAGCCTGGCTTGTTGAAACAAAGCACAAGCTGCAGTCTAATCCCTGAGAGAAAACACATGCAACAAGTGAGCATGATACGACGCAAGGAGGAAACCCGGAAATGGAGCTCATAAGCATGAGAACCGGAAATGACTAATCATGGAAACAAAGAACAGGTGATTAAAATTCCAGTGATGGACAGCGATTAGAGGAAACAGGTGACATTCTCTAACACAACACAACAGTGCACAACAGAGGGAGCATGAGTGACACTGCATCTTGGAAGGAAAGGATATTTCTTAGCGTCAAATTGTTGCAAAGATGAAAAAATGTAATATTAGTAATACTGCTAATGTGCTTTGTAAAGGAGAGCTCTGAATCCATAATGACACTGAGATTATAGACAAACTGGGTCTGATTAATGAGTTATCAAGGTTTAACACAGTGTTAGAAGCTTTGTTTATTTTATCCTTGGTTCAAACTATTAGTACCTCAGTTTTATCAGAAGTTTGCATTACGAAATTTTTTTCACATCCACATTTTAATATGCAGCTCTAGCTTACTGCTGACGAACATCATTAGTGCAAGATAAAATGTATAACTGGGTAATAGTGGAACTGCATAATAGTGGAAAATAATTTCATGTTTACGAATAATTGCTCCCATATTAAGAATATATATAGTGCAAATAAGAGTTGTGGAACACCATATTGAACTTTAGCAAGATCAGAATATTGATTGTTAACACAGGTAAACTGATATTGATCTGTCAGATAGGATTTCAACCACTGGAGTACAGATCCTGTAATGCCCACAGTGTCCTCTAATCTATCAAGTAAGTATCAAGTAAATATATAGTGTCAAAGACTGCATTAAGATCTAATAAGACAAGAAAAAATATTTGGTTATTATAAGAGAACAGTAATAATTCAGTAATCATTAATTACTTTTATTAAGACTACATCGGTGCTGCAGTGAGAATTAAAGCCTGACTGATAACTTCATAAATGTTATTAGGTAGAAGATGTCAATTTTGCTGGTTGAACACAATTTTTTCTAAGATTTTAGAAAAAAAAGAAAGTTTGATATTGGTCTATAGTTGGACAGTATTAGAGGATCCAAATGAGGTTTTTTAAGTAATGGTTTAATGACCGCACACTTTGGATTTTTGGGGACATAGCCTATTTTAAGTGATGAATTTAATGTTTATTAAAGGCTCTGTAATATTTGGTAGGAGGTCTTTAAAAAGATTTGTAGGAATTGGGTCTTTTGATTGTGTAATTAATGAGAAGCCTAATTGGTACAGAACCAAAGACAACTACATCGTCAGACATCATTGCAGCAGTTACACATATCTCTTTAACATTAGCCTTAGTAATCTCTGACTGCTTAAGGCGAACATCATTAGTGCTGACATGGATAACTATTCTAGAGAATGAGCGTTTAGCATTAGCCAGCACTTTGAAGTTCGCCCGAATGTCTGGAGCTCTGGCCCCCTGGATGCACCAGACTATAGTTGCTTGAGTCTCTAAGGGGGTAGCAATTGTCACATGTCTGAGCTGGGAGTCACCAATATCCAGATCACTTTTAACAACCGGTCTCTCAGTGGGTGAGTCCCTGAGTGGGGAAAACAGATTGAACATGTGGATCATAAAAAAATGATGCTTTTCTAGGATCCTGCTGCAAGGGCTCTAAAGCCAGATGGTCCCTGACACATGTTTCCCAACAGGACCCTTTTCTAAAACCTGAATGCGCTCTTCTAGCACTGAGATCTTTTTCATCAGACTGAGGACTAGGCTACACTTCTCACAGGCAAAATTATCAGTGGTGACAGAGGAAGACTGCCTATACATACTGCACTGAGGGCATGCAACCAGAGAGGAAAGAGCCATTGATTTAATAAAATAAAAAATAAAAATGTCTGCTGAATATATCTGTCAATGTATCTATAAATTACAGATTAAGTGATAAAGAATAAACAATTACAAATAAATAAATGAAATAAAATACTTAACAGGGCGGCACGGTGGCTTAGTGGTTAGCACGTCCGCCTCCCAGCACTAGGGATTCCTGGTTCGAATCCCCATCTGGGTGGAGTTTCCATGTTCTCCCTGTGTCCGTGTTGGTTCCTCCGGGTTCTCAGGTTTCCTCCCACAGTCCAAAAACATGGTTCAAGTTCTCCAAATTGCCCCATATAGTGTGTTTGTATGTGTGCATGTCTGTGTGAGTGTGTGCCCAGCGATAGATTGCCGCCCTGTCCTGGGTGTATCTGCCCAGCGCCCGAAACGTTCTCCCCTGGATGGGCATAGGGAACACCCCCCCTCCCCCCCGCGACCCTAATATAGGACAAAGCGGAAGATAATGAATAAATGAAAAGAAAACTTAACCTAACTATTTATTAAGTAAGTTGTTGTAAGGAAATAAGTGGTTATAAAATAAAATTAAAAAACTTATACAATCAAAATAAACTCAATGTATAAATAAGCGTTGGATTTAGATTCAGATGGAGATCCTGGAGGTTCTCACAATGCAATTGTGAGCAGCATAACAATAGTAAGAGAAACCATGCTGTCACAATTTTACATCTGCAAAATTCTCCTTGCCAGTAACCCAACTACTTGCCCCCTTGATTCCATCCCACCTCACCTTCTTCAATCCATCGCCTTCTTTATCACACCAGCTTTCACACACATCATAAACTCCTCTCTTACATCTGGGACTTTTCCAAATTGTTTCAAACAGGCCATAGTCAAACCCATACTCAAAAAACCTACGCTCATCCCAAATTTGGTCGAGAACTACAGACCTGTTTCTCTTTTACCTTTCCTGTCTAAAACACTTGAATGGGTGGTATCCACACAGGTCTCCAAATTTCTTAATCAGAATAATCTCCTTGATCCCAATCAGTCCGGTTTTAGATGTGGTCACTCCACGGAGACAGCATTGCTCTCTGTGATTGACTCACTTAAAACTGCCAAGGCCAAATCTCAATCCTCGGTCCTCATTTTGTTAGACCTTTCCGCAGCTTTTGATACAGTAAATCATCAGATTCTACTGACAACTCTAGCTGAATTAGGTTTTTCTGATACGACACTTGAATGGTTTCGATNATGATTGCCGCCTGACGATTCCACCTCACCGAACAGGTAAGTCTCACTCCGTGGCGTCCACCACTGCAAAATGGTGGAATGCTCTTCCCAAATCTGTCCGTAAGGCAGAATCACTGAATAGTTTTAAAAAATTGCTGAAGACACATCTCTTCAACAAATACCTGTTGTAAAAAAAAAAAAAAAAAAAAAAAAAAAAAAAAAAAAAAAAAAAAAAGGGGGAGGGGGGGGGGCGTGGCAGCGAATAACATTCAGGTTTGATGAATTTACAGTATAGTTGGTTTTCTTCATAGCTTCTGACTTGTGGTGTTCTCATTTGTAAGTCGCTTTGGATAAAAGCGTCTGCTAAATGACTAAATGTAAATGTAAATGTAAATGAGAAGGAGGAGAGGGTCGGATAACTGGATGTGTGAGATGTAGTGTTGTGGAAATGGTGAGTATGAAAGAGTTTGCTGATGCCCTCAATCTTTTCTGTAAAAAAAGCAAAGACATCAGCTGACAAAGAAGTGTTAGGAGGGGAAGAGGGAGGAGTTAGTGAGTTGAAGGTCCTGAATAAGGTGCGGGCATCTGAGATGCATGTTACCTTGGACAGAAAGAACAAGGATTTAGCAGCAGTTACATCCTTCGAGAAAATGGCAAGTGAGGACTGGTATGTTTCTAAATCTGAAGACAGACCAGACTTACGCCATTTTCTTTCGGTGGAACGAAGAGAAGTACATTGCTTCCGAAGCGTCTCCGTGAGATTAAGATTGTGACGTGACGAGCTGGTTGCCAGCCCGGTGGGTTGCTGAGGTGCGGAGTAGATGGAGGTCCAGCCTGGAGATGAGATCAAGAAACTCAGTGGCGTACAGTCAGTCTAAGTGAATGTTGAAATCACCGAGAACAACAAGAGGACAACCATCAACTGGGAGAGATGATAATAACATATTGAATTCCTCGATCAATGTCTAGGGCATGCCTGACAGATTACCTAAGCCTGTGATCTTATACCCATTATTATAGAAACTGTGGAATACCAAATACCTCTTTGAATATCATAAAATTTGGGACAAATAACAACAGTATCATATTGACTTGAATTAGTGGCCTCTTATCGAATTTGCATTGTATCATTGTTAAAAACTGCCACTTCTTCCCCCGGGTATGTTAATGGAACTCCTTTTTACCATGTTAATATGTTCTTGGACTCCAAACACCATGGTCGCCATGTTGTACTTGGTTGACTGGGATGGGTACGGGTCGGAGAAACAATCCTGGGTCCCTGCAGAAGACATCCTGGATCAATCCTTGATCACAGATTTCCACTTTGCCAACCAAGGTCGCCCTGATCCCATGCACCAGTTGACCACAGCTTTGGGGTATTACAGCATCAGGAGCCACCCTCAAGGGGAGGGTTCTCCCACAAGTGTACACAGGGGATTCCACTCCACACCTCCAGAGGTCGCGCTCACTCCAGCTCTAATTGTTTAACCTGGAAGCCATTTTGTATTTGTTTAGAAAGCTGTACAAGGACCAGCTTTTCTTTAGTTTTGTATGTGTTTTTCTAAGCTATTATAAGCCATTTTGTTGTAATTTGTTTAATATCTTGTTATTTTGACTCTTTAGACTGTGTTTTGGATTTTGATTTTGGTTTTCCCTTTAGTTTTGTTTGCCTGTTTATAATGTGTTTATAATTTGTTATATATTTACCCTGCTCTTGAATTAAACACAAAAAGTATTTTAAATAAGTTTTGAGGACAGCATCAAGTCTTTTAGGCAGAATAAACAAGTTTGCAATATCTATTTTTTTCGTCAGGAACAACCTTTTGTTAGTGCCATGTCTTTAAATTGATCTTGATCTTATCAGTCAAGTCATTCAAGTTTGCCTTTTTTACTTCTTTATCTTTTTTGTGTAAAGAAACTTTTTTCTTTCTCAAGTGACATTTATTTTACATGGTGTACTGTTGGTGAAATAGGAGTTTTAAATAAAATAATGGTAAATAATTGTCAGGCTTGAGAGGGCTACCACACTCGCCCCTGTTTTCCTCATTCGGGATTTGGCCGTTCGAGGTTGCTGTAGGTAGAGCCCATCCCCTAGAGCTGGGATTGGGTCCTACCTAGGCCCATATTGTCATGAACGGGCACGCTGTCCGTAGAAGGCGGCGCAGCGCGGTGCGGTGTGGTTGCAGGAAGCGAGCCAGGCGGCCAGGTAAGCAAACAAAAATCCGTTTATTAACAGAAGGCAGCGGGAACGCCGCTGAAGGCACGGCGAGACGTGCTGGAAGCAAAAACACATAGACACAAAAATGAGACAGCGGGAACGCCGCTGAAGGCACGGCGGAACGTGCCGGAAGTAAACTTAACAAAACAACTAAAACAAACCAAACGCAGACACCCGACGTAACACACCTGTATATCTGCACAAGCACATACATTATCAAAAATGCTGGCCTGCTGGTTCACGGCACACGCGTGCTTCATATACTGCCACCATGTGATTAGGTAGTACCCAATCCCAGTTCAAGGGGATGGGGCCCTACCTACGGAAGCCTTAGCCAAACCTGAAACACGGGCGACAGGGGGAAGTGGCCCAGCCCTCCCAACCTGACATCTATTGCCTATTGCCTGACACCTATTATTCCTTGTCATATGTGTTCGTGTGTGTACTACTTTCTCGGTCGCTCTTCCGTTCGGTTTGTTGGTTTTGTTTATGTTTTACTTTTATGCACGTTTCGCCCGTGCTTTGGTTTTTCATTCTCACGGTTTCTGTATTAAAACTCTCTGCTGCTTACTTGGTCGCCTGGCTCGCTCATTCACTCCGCAAATATTTCACCCTGCGCAGGGAAGCGCAGCGCCACCGTTGGTCGGACGGCTCTTTTGTGACAGTAATATTCTTGCAAGTTAGATTTTTGTAGTGTTCACTTTAACTTTACTCCTAAAACTTCCAATATTTAAAACAAGTTCTTAAATGACTTTGTTATGAAAATTTATTTTTTGTGTGTGCAAATTAGCAAACCCTGTTTGCATTTAATAATTGACATTTGTGGGAGTATTTTGTATTTTGTACTCCATGATATGGGGATATACATAAAACCTCAGGCTCCAATGGGGATGTGGAACAAGGAGCGGAGAACAAACATACAAGCAAGGGATGCTCAAAAAACTGACCTGTCAAATAATAAAAATGATAAACAGGTGATCAAGAAGAGGCAATGAAAAAGGACAAAAACAAAGCAGAAGATATAAGTAACATTACAGGAAAACAAAAACATGTACAATTTAAAGAAAAAAGAGAAACAGGAGAAAGCAGAGCAACAATTAAACAAAAAGAGGTACAAAATAGGGGGAAAAAATGAAATTGGAAGGCACAACCAGCACAAGTGGTAAATCAGAAGGCAAATCATAACACAAGCAGAAAAATCACATGATAGAATGAAAATGAGTTAAACCAATTGCAGGAAGATGAAGTGTGAGTACAGAAAAAGACCACACTGTAAAAAGTGAATCTGTGGTCCAGTAGATCATATACAAATATTATGTAAAATGTATTTACCGGAATTGAGTTCTTGAGAACATGGAAACTCCACCCAGATGGGGATTCGAACCGAGAATCCCTAGCGCTAAGAGGCAAACGTGCTAACCACTAAGCAATTTAAATAAGTTAATTACAGTTTCAAGCACTTCGTGTCTGGCGCCCATTTGTGGAGTTTGGCAGAGCTAGCGTGGTTAACTAAGGTAAAAAAAAATATATTACAGTTACTGTAGTTTGCTTTTGAGACGAAAAAATGTACAATGTTGAATGCATGTTTAGCCGATTAGCTAGCGCAACTTTTTTACTTCAGAGCAACATTTTTAAAAAGCTTTTTTATAAAGCTACTTGATGTATTTTGTTTGTTGCAGCGTATCACTTCTCATTAATACATAGATTAAGTGTAACTTCGTGTTACCATGGCTAAATGTAAACTACATTTCATTTTCCGACCGTTTTTTAACCAACAGCGCCTTAAATACTTTAAAAGCTTTGTCTGTTCGGCGGAATGCAAATAAAAATAAGAGATAACATGAATGTCAGAGGAATAAGGAACAAGAGCAGTTAGAGAAAAGTAGATGTGCTCTTCTTACAAGAGAGGGGGAGAAGGGTCTTTGTCAGGGTCAAAAAGAAAGAACAAGATAAGATCACATAAGATAAGATAAGATAGACCTTTATATGTCCCACAATCAAACATCGGCCCTTTCAACAGGAAAAACAGCTATAAGTAAAACCAGCTAATACAGGGTGAAGTTGGAGGTTTTATCCTCTGTTTTTGTGAATATATATGTGTTAAACATTGGAAGAGATATAGTTTCAATATTTCACAATATAAAACAAACTTAAAAAAATTATCACAGCACCGAGGTCATAATAATAGGAGGAGATTTTAGTGCACAGTAGATTTTACATAAGATAGCAACAGAGAAGGACCACACATACAATCAGCTGAAGTTCTACAGAGTGTCATTAAGAAACTAGACCTTCTTTCTTTTATTTGGATCATCTGGAGGGACAGAAACAAAAAAGCAAAACAACCAACATGGTGTCACTCCTACAGCTCCCACACCTCCTCCGCTGTCTCCACCTCCTTGCTCTCCGGAGTTCTGATTCTTCACCCTGCCCTACTAATTGAGTTAATTAGCTAAATTGTTTTTTACTACTTCCAGTCCTTATTTACAGGGCACGAATGCTGGTGCTCCTTGCATTTCCTCAATGTTTTTACACACTCCTATGGGACACTGTCACTGCTATCTTTGTTCTCTCTCCTTCTAGTGAGTCACCAGTGGGGACGTCTCTACTTCCTGTCACCCAGAGGCCGAGATTTCAACCGTTTTCTGCATGCATTCCGAAGCACCTTAACCAGAGCCTGACCTGCGAAGCGCATCTTATGGAGCTGCGCCAGGGTTCACTTACCGCAGCATCATACGCCCACCAATTTAGAACCCTGGCATCGCGGAGTGGTTGGAATGAGCCTGCTCTCATCACTCACTTTCGTGCAGGCTTGAGTACTGAAATAAAGATGCCATTCTCTTGCAGGGACCGCAACCTTTCGCTGGATGATCTTATCGCCACAGCCATCGAGTTGGACCAGCGAACCAGCCCTCCACTTCCGGGTTCTGTCCGTATGGAGCTCGGCTCCGAGACCCCCATGCAGATGGAATCATTTTGTCTCTCCACATCGGTGTGCAATCAGTGCATCAAGGAGGGACTATGAATGTAGGACGTATTGCGGGGCAGCTACGCATCTCTTGTGTCCCATTTGCCCAAGGGCTTGGCCTGCAAGCCAAGGGGCCCAGAAGACTATTACTATTATTATTATTATTAATTTCGTAGACACTGCCTTAGCTGGACAATGGGGGGGTGATCACTAGTTTGTTAGAAACGGCCATTCCCATTAGTTCGGCTGATGGCTGTCCTTTACATCCCAGGGTTATCTCGTCATTTGCCAAACCTTTTATCTGTCAGTAGTCGTAATGAGAGCAAAGACTTGTATTTGATTTCTTCTCCTTCTTTTCCGATCATTTTAGGGTTCCCCTGGTTGAGGCGGCATAACCCCATCATCGCATGGGCCGAGGGTGAGATTCTCCACTGGTCCTCCTTCTGTCAGGCCCAGTGACTCACCCTTACCGCTCACAACTCCACCACCATTGCCACCACATTGGCATTCTGTACCCTGCCAGCAGGAGTTCCAGTAGAGTATAGCAGGTTTGTCAAGGCTACTCCGTCGGTAGGCTCGCTAGCTCCCCATCACACTTAAGAGGGCCAAGCTCCCACGAGTTAGCCCCTGCCCCTTAACTTTAGCCGCATTTAGTAGCGTTGCACTCCCTCTCACCCGTCTACTTCAAGGCAAACCACCCACACTATCTTGGAACTTGGTGCTGCTTCACTTCCGCACCCATTTTGGGCCTGCCTGATGCCTCCTCCCATGGTGTGGGGACAATATTAGCTCAGCTGCTCGGTACACCGCCTCGCCAAACTTACAGCTGCTGAGCGGAATTATTCCATTGGTGATCGGGAGTTGCTAGCCATAAAATCAGCCTTCGAGGAGTTGTGCCATTGGTTAATGGGGGCCAAGGTGCCATTTGTGCTATTGATCGATCTTAAGGACCTGGAGTTCTGACTGTGCCGCATGCAAAACGCCCAAGTTGTTACCAGCGGGCAAGCTAGTTCCCCTTCCAGTGCCTACCCGGCCCTGGTCCCACATTGCTATCGACTTTGTAGTGGACCTGCGTGTGAGAGGTACACAACCATCGCTAGTGTGTTGGATCGGTTTTCCAGGAGGGTAAATTATTATTTCCCCCCTCCCCAACTTCCAGGCCTGCCTTCTGCCTTCCAGACAGCAGAGCTCCTGTTTAAATTCATTTTTCACACTTTCGGCATCCTCAAGAACGTTTTATCTGATCAAGGACCCGAGTTCACCTCTTGTGTCTGGTGAGCATTTTTTGAGAAGCTGGGCACTACTACAGCACGATATCTTTGTCCAACACTCACGCATCTAGTGTTTATAGTGTCTCCTCCCTCTTAGACTCACGGCGGAGGGGTTCGGTAATCCATTATTTAGTTGACTGGGAGGGTTTTGGACCCGAGGAGTGCAGTTGGGTTTCCGCTCATGCCAATTTTTCGATCCGGCTCTCATTTCGGACTTCCATTCTCGCAATATTTATATATCAATAGGCCCTGACATATTATTGTGCAAAACAATTAACCAAAGCAGTGGTTGGATAACAATTACAGAATATAGAACTCATCTATAGTTTGTTGAAACTCAAAGTACAGCTACATACTGGGACTGGTTGTCATCTGTCCCTTAGTATATTGCTTTACAGTAGAGGACACCATTAAAAATTAAATCAAAAAAATATAAAATGCATAACATATTCAAAGTGTTCTCCCTTCCATAAGTCTACATTTTAATATTAATGAGCAGACTTTGAGACTCAACAAGAATTATTTTTAGAATGTTCAGAGTAAAATAACAAACCTGTTTCAAAAATGTATTGAGTAAAAAGTACAGGTATTTCTTCTAAAATGTAGTAAGTAGAAGTAAAAAGTATTAAGTGACAGAAATATTTGAGTAAAGTAGAGATACCTAAAAAAATTACTTAAAACGGTAACAAAGTACATTTACTTCATTACTTACCACCTCTGATCATGACCTTATATGAAATGATATTTTCAGTGTTTGTTATAAAGTGAAATGTATGTCAAAGGCCAGTGGACATGAAAGAACAAACCTGGGTGAAACTCATAAGTTTACGCTAACTCATGTGCTTATTTGAGTAATCCTCACTTGAGATAGCCAAACAGTTTAATTCCGTCTAGTTCTGTTCCACAAATGAAATCGAGATGCAAACTGTTCCCACTAATTCAAGCAAGATTTTGTAATCAATGATCCTGCCCATGCACACATTATTCAAACAGCCCAGTAGTCAATACAATAAAAATGTTGAAAGACATCTAAAAAACTGGCCATTTTTTTCTCTTCTGCTGAACTGGAGTTACTTATACATCTTTATGATAAATATAAATATATAATTACGAGGAAAGACAGTGCACATTGTATTTAAAAAGCCAGAGAAGCTGCCTGGCAGAATATTACAGACAGATTAATGTGGGGACATATAACTTAATCCATTCAGAAGAACCATGAATGGAGTGAAAAGAACTTGGTAGCAGGTAAAGATTAGATATAAAAATAAACTCCAGAATTGCAGTTTCAATTCTTTAGTATAATATGCAGGTAAATGTAACACGTCATATTTATGTATAAAATGCCTAACATGAAAACGGCTTAATGTCTTAAAACAGTAACCTAAAAAGACCAATTTTTGTGCTCTTTATTAGTACTCTCTACTATTGTAATCATGACATTTACAGCACTACAAGTCAGTAGTTATGAAGAAAACCAGCTAGAATTACCTACTACTCCAAAAGGAAAGTCATCATTTTCACAAGGAATTGGCTCAATATTGAAATTATGACTTTCCTTTGTAGAGTAAAGGCCATAATACCAGAAGTAGAGAGTACTAATGAAGAGGAATAAATGAGTGAAGTTTGGTCTCTCTAGGTTAATACTTTCTGGTAACTGCATGAAACCACGGTTACGCTGTTTTCATGTAAATGTCACATCCTCTACTGATGACATCCCACAGGCAGGTTCTGCTGCATGTGGGGAGTCACAGGAATATTGACCGAGAATGCTCATTGTCCCGTCCCGGGCTCCACCTCTCTTGGAGATTATTTAAAATGCGGGAAGTCGCAGAACACGCGTGTCGGAATATCTTAGGTTGGGCTGCAGACCGGTTGTGTAGAAGCTCATTCTCCCACGTTAACCTTACCTGTGTCTTCCAGCTCAGTGAGATGGTCTCCTTCTCCTGCGTGCGGACTTGACAATAGCACCAGAGCACCTGCACCTGGGCTGACGACTTTCGGACCTGCGGACTCCGCCTCGGTCCCTTTGTTTGCTGTTTGCTTCACTTTGGTTCTGGCGGGATCGCCCCGCAGCTACGTTTGTTTGTTTTATTTTCACTTCAGAGGTATGCACGGTGTGAAGTTGACTATTGCTGCGTGTAATAAACTGGTGCTGACTGTGAGCTCGACCGTCTCGCCTCCGTTCATCACCGGCATGACAGTAAAACATTTTAGACTCTCTTATATTTTAATTCTGTATCCCAACACTGTGAAATGCACCACTGGGAAAAAAAAAGCACAAAACAATACAAATGCGTTTGAGGTTTTACTATGTTAAAAGGTTAATGTAGCAAAATGCATTAATTCAGAGACTGAAGATGTCAAAGTTAGTACTAATTTGAAATAAAAAACAAGGTTAAACATTGTTCTGTTAAATGTTCATTAACTATTCACATTAGTTTTTTATATTCATTTTTAAACAATAAAATAATATAAAATACTATATATATAATTTATTTGTTCTGTTTTCAGAATGAAACACATTTATTATCTATAAAAGGTTTGTATTTTGGAGTCCATAATGATTTATCATTCATTCATTCATTCATTCATTATCTTCTGCTTTATCCTATATTAGGGTCGCGGGGGGGTTTCCCATGCCTATCCAGGGGAGAATATTTCAGGCGCTGGGCAGATACACCCAGGACAGGATGCCAATCCATCACTGGGCACACACTCAGTCACACAGACACACTCTATATGGGGCAATTTGGAGTACTCAATTGACTTGATCCAAGTTTTTGGACTGTGGGAGGAAACCGGAGAACCCGGAAGAAACCCACGCGGACACGGGAAGAACATGGAAATTAACCTCTACTTCTAGACGGGGATTCGAACCGGGAATACCTAGCACTAAGAGGCAAACATGCTAACCACTAAGCCACCGTGCCGCCCCATAATGAATTAACTGGATTTAATTAGTAGTAGGGCCCTTTATTTAACCAGGAAAAGACCCATTGAGATTAAAACCTCTTTTCAAAGAGTGGCCAAGACAGCAGCATAAAATATACAATCAAAACACAATACCAGATACACAATGGGCACAACCAACAGACATCATAAATTTGAAGGGTAGGTCATTTACAGAAGTAAAGTGATCTATTTTCTCTGTAAAACTTTCTTTAAAATTTATTTGAATTTTTTCAAGGTAAAAAAAGAAGAATTCAAATTCTTCTGAAAACTTGTTTCAGATAGCAGGGTCAAAACTTTGAAAAGCCTTCTTACCCAGTTCATTTCTGACCTGCATTAAAAATGATGTTCTAAGAGCACCAGCCATATTAGTCAATATATTAGCCAAAAGCTAAAGGTTCTAGACAGAAATGAATATGTAGGAAATATGTAGGAAGGTGCCCTAGAATGCATTTATAGATAAAAACAAATCAGTGAGACAATCTGTGATCAGTCAAAGACAGACTTTTTGCTGTTGCATACAAAGTAAAATGATGTGTTTGATAGCTACAGTCATAAAACGCAGGACACAATGATATATAGCATCCAGTTTTTTTTATTTATTGTGTAGCAGAAGCAAGAATGGTGGATGTAATCAGTTGCCTTCTAAATTGGTGTGAAACAAACTTTTTATTTCTAAAGAATAATCACAATTAAAGTTTTATCTTGGAAATCACAATCAGAATGCCTAAATAATAGGGGCAGGTTAGCTCAGTGGTTAGGGTGTAGGGCTATCAATCTGAAGGTTGGGGGTTCAAATCCCAGGTCCACTGAAGTTACCAGTGTGGGTCCTTGAGCAAGACCCTTAACCCTCATTGCTCCAGGGATGTTGCGATTAACCCTGTGCTCGCTTTGGATAAAAGCGTCTGCTAAATGACCCAATTTAAATAATAGTAGCAACCGACAACTGCAATTTCATCCACCTGAGCTGTTAATAAACTGGGGAGGAGAACAGAGAGCTGTTAACCAAACGGCAAAACCTTTGATTTTGCAAATGTTTAAATGTTTGTGAAACTATTGACGGATAACTTTATAACTGTAGAATAAGAGTAACTGTATCATCGGAATAAACATGGGATTCAGCAGCAGGCAATGAACCCATCAGCTTGGACACATTTAGTTTTACCAGATAAATAGTTAGTAAACCAATTCACAGTCTGAGCAGATAATCCAATCTTGTTAAGACAATTTATCAAAATTTTATGACCAATAGTATCAAATGCTTTGGATAAATCCACAAAAAGAGCTGCACGATATTTTCAACCATCAATTTACATAATTTTTACATAATTTACATAATTTATCACTTTGAGGGCAGCAATTATTGTACTGTGCTTTTTCCGAAAGCCTGACTGGTGCTATGAAAGCACACACGTGTAATATAAGAATTTTTTCAACTGTTCCACAACCAGTTTTGCTCATGTTTGCTTAAGAGGAACCTTCTTGCATATTTAAACTCTGTGAATGCAATGATTCAAACAAGGATCCTCAGGAAATAAAATGTTCATAAAAACAATTAAGAATAACTAATTTGGGTGCTTTCTGTGCATTCTTAATAATACAAGTTGGTATATTGTTAGCTATTTCATCTCCAAAAGAGGATTTGATTACTTTCCAGAATTTCTTAGGAGCATTTAAATTTTGAGTTGATTTGTCAACATAATGCTGGGATTTTGCCTTTTTAATAAGGAAAGTAAAATGATTCGTCTGTTGTTTAAATACCAGCCAGACTGTGAATTACATCACCTGGCCTTAGCCCAATCATTGTCTTCAACTTTTAGCATATTAGACAGCTCAGCAGGGAACCAAGGGTATTTCTATCCTTTACTTGATATTTGCGGAAAGGAGCATGTTTGGTAATAAAAAAGTTAAACTTATTAGCAAGTATTTCTAAGCCAATTTTTTACCACGAAAGAGCAATATCCTTACCATTTCAATAACCAATCAAAGAACCACAGATCATGATGGAAGGCTTGCTCACTGTCAGCAACGCAGTAAAGGACGGCGCAAACCACAGATCAATGCTAATACTGTTTATTAAACAAAACAGCAAAAGAGTTCTCCAAAAGAACAAAAAACAAAATAAACACTAAGCAGCGTGACTGTGATGAAGACGATCCCAAGGTTGCACAAAACCAAAGTAATCTGCGTAGCCCACGATGAGGAGGATCGCCGATGCAGACAATCCACCGAGGAATGAAACAGAAGCAGAGGTTAATCCTGAAGGTAGAGCACACGACAGGTGAGCGTGATCCAATGCAACGAAACAACCCGGAAACAATGCTTATAAACGAGTGTACCGGAAATGAACGGAAACACAAAACAGGTGATCAAAATTCAGGTGATTGACAACGGCTAATAGGAACACGTGATATATCTTCATCCGAGTGCACAACAGAGGGAGCAGGAGTGACATTCCAGAGGGAGCAGGAGTGACGTTCCATAGGGGTAAGGAGGCAGAAGATACAGACCAATACCTACCTTGAAGACATGGACGACCCCTGCCCCGGGGTGCAGGCTTCTGAGGATAGGTATTATGAAAGTCAGACATCAGATTGGGATCTAAGATATCAGAGGCTGCCACCCAACTATGCTCCTCGGGGCCGATTTACCAAATACTGTATGGTGGACCCACGGCGTGGAGAATCCAACAGGGAGGAAACCGAATACACATTGGGAAATGACGAAGACTGAGTAACAGTTTGCTCCTGGAGAACAGAATCAAGAGGGCCAGAAACAAAATGTTTAAGGAGTGATGTGTGGAAGGGTTGACTTAACCCCTTAAGGGGTGAAACAGGGTTGACTTAACGAAAAACTGTAAATGGACCTAAGAATCGGGGAAGAAGTTTACGCGTACCGGAACGACAACGAAAATCTCGAGAACTTAGCCAAACTCTGTCTTCAGGAGAATACACTTGAGCCACACTTCTACGATGGTCAGCAAAAGATTTATTGTGACGAAGCACTGTCTCTACCCGCTGGTGAACCTGCTCCCGGACCCTCTTACTACGTCTAAACTATTCATCAACTACCGGAGAATTGGTGGGTTCAGCGTCCCATAACGCAAATTGTGGTTGAAACCCTAAGACACATTGAAAGGGTGTCAAGCCGATGGCAGAGTGGAGAAGGTAGTTCTGGGCAATCTCAGCCCACGGGAGAAAACGTGCCCAATCCGTAGCATTGTTAAAAACGAAAATACGCAGAAACATGCCGAGTTCCTGGTTAGCTCTCTCACACTGGCCGTTATTTTCCGGATGATAGCTCGAGGTTAAACTTACCGCAAACTTACTTAAGTTCGCAATTTTTCAAAAAATGACCTCCAAACAGCGGATGTGAATTGGGGCCCATGGTCAGAAAGAATATCCTCCGGGATACCAAAAACAGGAAATATATTCCTAAAACGAAGCTCAGCAGTTTGCAAAGCAGAAGGAACAGTGGCGAAAGAGAAACGCACGGCGCGTGAAAAACAATCAATGAGCGTAACCACAGTGGTAAAACCATTAGAACAAGGTAAATCAGAAACAAAGTCTATAGCTAAATGAGACCAGGGAGGCATAGGAACTAGTAAGGGTAGTAGTTTACCCGCAGGCAAAAATTTAAGTGTCTTACGGGCAGCACATATGGAACATGATTTTACAAAACATACATCTGAGTTTGAAGTGTGCCACCAATATTTACGGTGGAGAAGATGAATAGTACGTTCCACTCCCGGATAACCCGAACATCCTACAACACCTTGACCACCCAGGGACGTATGCTAGGATCCTGTTTGTTGACTTTAGCTTGGCGTTTAACACCATAAAACTGGACATCCTCTCCTCCAAACTCTCCCAACTCACCGTATCTCCTGCCATCTGCCAGTGGATCAACAGCTTCCTGACAGACAGAATACAGCAGGTGAAGCTGGGAGTACAGAACTTCAGACATACAGTCTATCAGCACTGGTGCCGCCCAAGGATGTGTCCTTTCCCCACAGCTCTTCTCCCTGTATACCAACGACTGCACATCGCACGACCCAACTGTTAAACTCCTTAAGTTTGCAGACAACACAACTGTCATTGGTCTCTTCCAAGACGGTGATGAGTCTGCATATCGGCGGAAGATTGAATGGCTGGTGTCATGGTGTACAAAAAAACAATCTTGAGTTTAACACACTCAAAACTGTAGAGCTGACAGTGGAATTCAGAAAACACCCCACACCTCCACTGCTACCCCTGACAATAACCAATAGCCTCGTGACGATCGTGGAGACCTTCAAGTTCCTGGGTGTCACCATCTCTCAAGACCTGAAATGGGAGCTTAACATCGGCTCCATGCTCAAAAAGGCCCAACAGAGGATGTATTTCCTGCGTCAACTGAGGAAACAAGGCTTGCCACAAGATCTACTGAAGCAGTTCTAGCGATAATTGAACCTGTCTTGAGCACTTCTATAACCGTCTGGTTTGGAGCTGCAACACAACAAGACAGGTGCAGATTGCAGAGAACAATTAGAACTGCTGAATAAATCATTGGTGCTACTCTGCCCACCCTGCAGGACTTGTACACATCAAGAACCAGGAGAAGCCCACGAGATGACTGGGTTGTGCCACTGAAGCCAAGGCAAATCTAAAATAAGGGGGAAAGAGGGAGAGGAAATAAGAAGGAAAGACAGGGTTTCGTTATGCATGGGCCGGTAGAAAGTGTACATGAGATTGTAGAGTGTGTGATGCAAGCCGGGTGTAAGGGACGACCATCCGCTGAACTCACTCGAATGGGCATTTGTAAGGTGGTTGTCGGAATGCCCCACCATTCAGCCAGCATGGAGTCCAAAAAATTACCCTCAGCACCTGAATCAATGAGTGCCAACGTGCTCACAGACTGATCAGCAAAAGAAATCCTCACAGAAAATAACAGGTTTATGCATAATCAATGCATGACGTGCTTACCACTATGAAGTCCTGAACTGGCGTGATAGCTTTAACCTGCGCTGTAGAAACCCGATCCCGATTAGAGGGACAAGTGAGGCAAGCATTCACTAAGTGCTTATTGACCCCACAATATAGGCACAAATGCCCTCTGATGCGACGGCTCCTCTCACTGGCGGAAAGGCGGATATAATCCACCTGCCTAGGCATCTCAGAGTCCGGAGAGGAAGAGCGAGGAGTAGCAGTAGAGATAGCCAGTCTTCACACAATAGACCTAGATGTCGAGTTCTTACATGCCTGCCAAAGTTGATCCTGCTTGATGGAGACAGTAATCAGTTCTGACAGGGACATCTCAGCATCCTTGTAGAGTGGCAAAACGATATGCCACAATAAGAGCAGGTTCATTCCATCCACTGTGAGCTGCAAGGGTTTGAAACTCCATGGCATAATCTGCCACAGAGCAAGAACCCTGCCGAAGTTCATGAAGTAGTTCTCCCACAGTACGCCCTTGACGCGGGTGAAAAAACTCTTAAAACACTCCGTAAATAACGAAAAATCATGCGATTCAGCACCATTGGCACTCCATAAAGCAGAGCCCAAGTTGCCTGCAGGTCCCCACAAATTTTTTGCTTATGGGTAGCGGGCGGGCGATTGCTGAAATACATGGAACATTGTACAAGAAAGAGCTCACAGTACTCTGGATCTCCGCTGTATCACTCTGGCTCGGCAACCGCAAGCGAAGATGCCGCTGATCCGGCGGTGGTCGAAAACCCGGAAGAGTCAGAAGGCACCAAAGCAATAGCGCCGCTCCAAAACAGATCCCATGGCCTTTGAAAGCTCCATCATTTTCTGTCGAAGTTCGCCAAGAAACCGCCCTTGCTCACGAAGTGCGTGAAGCAGATCGGTGGAATGAGATGCGTCCATAGTCCTTGGCGTTGGATCTGTCAGCAACGCAGAAAAGGACGGCGCAAACCACAGAGTTATCCAAAAGTTATCCAAAAGAATAAAAAACGAAATATAAACACTAAGCAGCATGGCCGCGATGAAGACGATCGCTCAGAAAAATGTTTCATATCTCTTTTTAGGATAAGCCATGGACTTAATTTCTTGAGTTTAACTTGTCCGACAATGGCTATGGCACAAGGATCACATATCATTCGCAAATATGCTAATATTTTAATACTTATGTTTGTTAAAAAAATTGTTTGTTAAAAACAAATCAAGGAGAGAGGATTCATTCATTCATTATCTTTTGCTTTATTCTATATTAGGGTCATGGGGGGGTTCCCCATCCATCCAGGGGAGAACGTTTCGGGCACTGGGCAGGTACACCCAGGTCACGGCGCCAATCTATCGCTGGGTACACAATCACACACACAGACACACACACAAACACACTCTACATGGGGCAATTTGGAGAACTCAGTTGACTTGATCCATATTTTTGGACTGTGGGAGGAAACTGGAGAACCCGGAGGAAACCCAAGCGGACACGGGGAGAACATGGAAACTCCACCCAGATGGGGACTCGACCCGGGAATCCCTAGCGCTGAGAGGCGAATGTGCTAACCACTAAGCCACCGTGCCGTGGAGAGAGGATTTGTCTTGAAAAAAATTTTCTTGGAACATTGGAATACATTATAACCTTTGAATTCAATCTCTTTAACGTTAATGGATTCCTTTAGCCAGGTTTCTGATACAACCTATATGTCAGTGTGAGATGAGTTAACCCAAAATTTTACTTCATCAAGTTTGGGTAGCATACTCCTGACATTAATGTGAAGAACACCTAGTCCTGATCTAAATTTAAATTCACTTGGAGTACAAAAACTAAGCCTGAGTTCAATTCATTATCACCATAAAAATCTGATTTAGGAATGAATGGCCAGAGAGTCCCCTTTTATCTTTGAATCAAAGTTCAAGACTACCCAAAAATTTAAAATCTCTCTAATCAATTACCTTATAGGTCAGATCAAAATGATTATATGGCTAAGAAAAAGGTACAAGATACAGGGAAAGAGTTTGGTGGACCCAGAACAGATCAAAGAGAACATCAATTTTCTGGGGAAAAGGTTGGCCTTTATCTAAAGTTGAGGAAGGTGAACTAAGACTTATTGTATAACATTCATTCATTCATTATCTTCGGTGTTATCCTATATTAGGGTCGCGGGGGGGGTTCCCCATGCCCATCCAGGGGAGAAGGTTTCGGGCACTGGGCAGATACACTCAGGACAGGGCGCCAATCTATCGCTGGGCACACACGCACACACGCACACAAACACACTCTACATGGGGCAATTTGGAGAACTCAATTGACTTGATCCATGTTTTTGGACTGTGGGAGGAAACCGGAGAACCCGGAGGAAACCCAAGCGGACACGGGGAGAACATGGAAACTCCACCCAGATGGGGATTCGAACCGGGAATCCCTAGTGCTGAGAGGCGAACGTGCTAACCACAAAGCCACCGTGCCGTGGAGAGAGGACTTGTCTTGAAATTTTTTTTCTTGTGTTTGGCCGTGTTACTTAATTAACCATTTGTGTTAAATTGATTGCAAATAGATTTAAAGATTTAAAACTTGCAGAGACAGGGTAAAACCAATCCCAATTTAAGTCTCCTGTTAAAAGGATCTTATTTGAAGTTAGATTTGAAAGCAGAGGATACAAGGCTGACAAGGTCTCACTATTTGCTAATGGTGGTCTATAGCACCCCACGACAGTAATAAAGTAGCCCTGAAATAGGTTCAGGTCCAACGCAAGGAATTCAAATTGTTTAATTAGAGAAAAACATGACTGAAAGAACTGTAACAAGAAATTTCTGCTTGGCATATATTGCAATGCCAGTACCTTTTTTCAGGACTGTAACATTGGAATACATTATAACCTTTGAATTCAATCTCTTTAACGTTAATGGATTCCTTTAGCCAGGTTTCTGATACAACCTATATGTCAGTGTGAGATGAGTTAACCCAAAATTTTACTTCATCAAGTTTGGGTAGCATACTCCTGACATTAATGCGAAGAACACCTAGTCCTGATCTAAATTTAAATTCACTTGGAGTACAAAAACTAAGCCTGAGTTCAATTCATTATCACCATAAAAATCTGAATGGGGAATGAATGGCCAGAAAGTCCCCTTTTATCTTTGAATCAAAGTACAAGACTACCCAAAAATTTAAAATCTTTCTAATCAATTACCTTATAGGTCAGATCAAAATGATTATATATGTTACGGTCAATGACCGGGCGAGGCGGATTCGTTACTCAAAGTGACGCAAACTGGAAACGGAGGTAGAAACAGAACCAGGGTTTATTGTCAACAGGGAAACACAGCACGGGGAACACAGACCCTGGACGTAGGAATACACGAGGCGGTGGATGATGACGTCAGGGCGGGTAGTGTTCCAAATCCAGAGGACTGCGTGAAGGGGACTTGACGGAGTGAAGGTGGCAGGATGTTGAGCTGCACACACACACAAACAGAGAGACAACGAGGTGCGAGGAACCAAGGCGAGGAATGCAAGGCAGGAACGAGAGCTAGTGGTGTCAGGGCTTAGCACAGGCGTGGCACAAGACAAACTGGCGGTGAGAGACGGGGCGTGCAGGGTTTAAATAAACGACCGTGATAAGACCCAGGTGCTCGTGATTACAGATGCGTGAACACATAACCCAACCCACACCACGTGACCAAAACAAACCGTGACATTACCCCCCCCCCAACGGGTGCCTCCCGGCGCCCTAAATGGCTTGTCGGGAAGCGGCGGTGGAACTCGGCGATGAGAGAGGGGTCCAGAATAGCAGCCCGAGGCACCCAGGAGCGTTCTTCGGGACCGTACCCTTTCCAGTCCACCAGGAACTGCCTCGGCCACGACATCGGGAGTCCAGCAGGCGGTGGACGGTATAGGCGGGCTGACCATCAATCAGGCACGGAGCAGGGGCTGGGCGGGGGGGGAGGGGAGGGGGTTGAGTGGGGAGTGCAGAATGGGTTTGATTTGGGAGACGTAGAAGGTGGGGTGGATACGCATGGAGCGGGGCAGGTGGAGGCGGACGGCTGCAGGGCTGAGGACAAGGGTGATCGGAAAGGGGCCGATGAAGCGGGGGCTCAGTTTTCGGGATTCAGTTCTTAACGAAATGTTTTTGGTAGATAGCCAGACGAGTTGCCCCACCTTGTAACTAGGGGCCAGGCGGCGTCTGCGGTTGGCGGATGCGACGGTGGTAGCTTGGGCTTTGTGGAGTGCTATCAGTGTGCTCTTCCAGGTGCGGCGGCAGCGGCGGATGTGCTGGGCAATGGACGGGACGTGGATTTCGGTCTACTCCTCCGGGAACAGAGGGGGTTGGTAGCCCAGTGCTACTTCGAACGGAGACTTCCTGGTGGTGGAGCAGCGTGCGGTGTTTATAGCCTACTCCACCCATGCGAGATTCTCACTCCATTACTCCGGGTGTTGGGCGGATATGCAGCGCAGGGTGGCCTCCACTACCTTGTTGGCCCTCTCGGCCTGGCAACCTGGGGGTGGCAACCAGATGTCAGCGACACGTCCGTTCCGAAGAACTTGTGGAAAGCTCTCCATACCTGGGAGATGAACTGGGGTCACCGGTCCGAAACAATGTCCATGGGGATGCCAACGATCCGGAAGACTTGTTCGAAGCATATCTTGGCGGTATCTAGAGCGGAAGGAAGCTTGGCCAGAGCGATTAGTCGAACAGACTTGGAGAACCGGTCTATAATGGTCAGAATCACAGTTTTACCTTTGGAGTCTGGCAGTCCCGTGACGAAGTCCAAGGCGATATGGGACCAGGGACCTCCAGGTATGGACAGCGGTTGGAGTAGTCCGGCGGGGGGCTGATGTGAGGTCTTGTTTCGGGCGCAGGTGGTGCAGGCAGCGACGAACTCCCGGACGTCGGCCGCCACGCAGGGCCATCAGAACCGGCGCCTGATGATCTCCTCGGTGCATGCCCCACCAGGTTGGCAGGCCCAGTGGGATTCGTGGCCCCATTTGAGTACTGCGGGACGAGCGGCGGTGGGCACGAAGGTCCGGTCGGGTGGGCCCAGCCCTGGCTCCGGTTCCAGGTCCTTCTCCAGCTTGCGTTCGATGATTCGCCGGACCTCCTAGGCGACACCTGCAATCACACGACTGGGAGAGAGAATTTGGTCAGTGTTGGTTCTCTCCCCCTCATCAGGGAAGAGGCGAGACAGGGCGTCAGGCTTGGCGTTCCGAGTACCGGGTCTGTAGGATAAAGTAAAGTTAAACCGACCAAAGAACAAGGCCCACCGGGCCTGACGGGAATTCAGGCGCTTGGCTGACTGTATGTCGGCCAAGTTCTTATGGTCGGTCCAAACCACAAAAGGCTGGGACGCCCCCTCCAGCCAGTGACGGCACTTCTCCAGCACGAGCTTAACAACTCGCGGTTCCCCACGTCATAATTCTTCTCCGCCGCCGACAACTTCTTGGAGAAGAAGGCGCACGGGTGCAGACGACACTCATCTGACTTCTGGGAGAGGACCGCTCCCACTCCAGCACCCGATGCGTCGACCTCCACAACAAATTGTTTGGCGGGGTCCGGCTGGATAAGGATGGGGGCAGAGGTAAAACGGGTCTTGAGGGTGTCCATGGCGTCATGAGCCTCCTTGGTCCAGCTGAATCTCACCTTGGTGGACGTGAGGGCTGTGAGCGGTACAGTGATGCTGCTGTAGTTCTTGACAAAGCGCTGGTAAAAGTTGGCGAACATCAAGAATCGCTGCAACTCGGTCCTAGACGTGGGGGCGGGCCAGTCGGCAATGGCCCTGATCTTCTCGGGATCCTGCCGCACCGCCCCAGGAGACAGTATAAATCCAAAGAAGGAGACTGACCTTTGATGGAACCTGCACTTCTCTGCTTTGGCGTACAGTCGGTTCTGTAGCAGACGGTTCAGGACCAGTCGTACGTGCCGGATGTGTTCGCCGGTAGACCTGGAATAGATCAGAATGTCATCCAGGTAGACATGCACAAATCGGTCCAGGAAATCCCGCAACACGTCATACACTAAAGACTGAAACACGGCCGGGGCGTTCTTGAGGCCGAAGGGGACCATGCAGTACTCGTAGTGGCCACTGGGGGTATTGAACGCCGTCTTCCATTCATTCCCCTTCCTTACGCGGACCAGGTGGTAGGCGTTCCGTAGGTCCAGCTTAGTGAAGACGGTTGCTCCCTGCAAAGACTCAAATACAGAAAATGTTAGTGGCAGAGGGTATTTGTAGGGGGCAGTGATAAAGTTTAGCCCCCTTTAGTCGATGCAGGGACGTAGGGAGCCGTCCTTCTTAGATACAAAGAAGAACCCGGCCCCTACAGGGGAGGTTGAGGGTCTTATCAGACCGGTGGCGAGACACTCCGACACGTACTTCTCCATGGCTTCTCTCTCTGGACGAGACAGTGGTTAAATCTGGCTGGAGGGAAGAGGAGCCCCAGGCAGAAGGTCTATAGCGCAGTCGTAAGCCCTGTGAGGCATTAGCTGGCCGGAACAGCTGGAACAGCGGCGAGCAGACAGGACGAGTGGCACTCGGTTCCCCAGGTAAGGATGCGGGCGTTGACCCAGTCGATGTGCGGATGTGCAGATCCTCTCCTGGTGGTTGCCCTCCAACATCAGCCGGATGGGTGAAGTGTGGTGCGTGATGGGGACAGCCGGCTACCATCCAGGGCCAGCGTGTGGAGAGGGTTTGCTAGGGGAGAAATGACCAGGTCGTTACGGTTAGCAAAACCTACGTCTATCAGATTCTCCTCTGCCCCAGAATCTAATAGCACATCCATGGTCACCTGCCTCTCCTAGAGGGTAAACTTTGCGGGGAGACTGAGATGCTGAGCTTGGGGTTTTAGTGTGGGACTAGACAGGACAGTCCTTTTGGGCGAACGGAGCAGTCTCGCAGCCGGTGGTCGTCCCTGCCACAGTAGAAACACAACCCCTGGTCCCTGCGGATGCCACGGACTTCAGAGGCCAGCATGGTGCGTCCCAACTGCATCGGCTCGGCCCCCTCCGACTGTTCGGACGGGGGGATACCCCTCGAGGCGGCTGGTGGGGTCCGAGGCGTGGAAACGGTACGGGCCTGGCGCTCTCTGCGTCACTCACTGATTCGCCTGTCAATGCCTATAGTTTATCAGGTCCTGGAGCGTTTCGGGTCGGTCCTGGGTTGTGAGCTCGTCCCGTATCTGTGTGTTCAGCGCGTGGCGGAAGACGCCACGGAGGGAGCACTCACACCATCCCGACTCTGCGGCGATTGTCTGGAACTCCACCACGAACTCCGCTACAGGACGGTTTCCCTGGCGTGCCGAGAGGAGCCGAAATTCGACGTCATCGGTGTAGTCAGGACGGTCGAACACTGCACGGAACCTTTGCATGAAGGTAGCATACGACGTGCCCAGCGGTAAGATTAGCCCTTGCGCCGCTTCGGCCCAGCTCAGCGCGCGGCCGCGTAGAAGCCCGATGACGAAGGCGATCTTATGCGCTTCAGTGGGGAAGCACGTGGGGCGGATGCTGAAATACAGTTCACACTGAAACAGGAAGCCGCGGCAACACTGAAGGTCGCCATCATAGGTCTCGGGGAGAACGGCGGCTCCGTCGGGGCCTGTAGCGACCGCGGGCGGCGGGTTAGGTACCTGGTTCGGTAGCTGCAGGCAGTGAAGCGAGTGCGGTCGGTAGCTGTAGTGCCAGCTCGCTTACCAGGTCCGCCAATCCCTCCTGACGGCTGTACAGCAAATCCAGGCATGGATCGGGCTGAGGTTCGGCTGGTGGTGGTTGTGCTGGCTCCGCTCCGGTAGCGCGTCGCTCCAAGGAATCCATATTGGCCAGTTTGTAATGTTACGGTCAATGACCGGGCGAGGCGGATTCGCCACTCAGAGTGACGCAAACTGGAAACGGAGGTAGAAACAGAACCAGGGTTTATTGTCCACAACAGGGAAACACAGCACGGGGAACACAGACACTGGACGTAGAAATACACGAGGCGGTGGATGATGACATCAGGGCGGGTAGTGTTCCAAATCCAGAGGACTGCGTGAAGGGGACTTGACGGAGTGAAGGCGGCAGGATGTTGAACTGCACACACACACAAACAGAGAGACAACGACAAGGTGCGAGGAACCAAGGCGAGGAATGCAAGGCAGGAACGAGAGCTAGTGGGCTTAGCTCAGGCGTGGCACAAGACAAATTGGCGGTGAGAGACGGGGCGTGCAGGGTTTAAATAAACGACCGTGATAAGACCCAGGTGCTAGTGATTACAGGGGCGTGAACACATAACCCAACCCACACCACGTGACCAAAAAAGATACAGGGAAAGAGTTTGGTGGACCCAGAACAGCTCACTGTTACAAATGCAGCGTCCCGTAGCCGGAGGAACGGAGGAAGGCGTATTTGTGCGTAAATCAAAAAAAAAATTATTTCCTTCAGGCGGGAATAAAGTGAAAAGAACAAATAAACAAAAAGTCCAGATACAATCGCACACGAGAGGCGGCTTAACCAACGAGCGAGCGGAGCGAAGCGTTGGCGAGGCGGGGGCGTGCCGTGGAGTCCGCGAAGTCCTTCAGGAATGAGCACGATCCTGAAAAGAGGCAGCGAATAAGAAGAAGCATCGGAGACGTCTCGCCAGGAGCGTAGAAGCACGTACAGAGCTGAAGCGCGTAACAAGAAGCGACAGCGTGTACGAACCGGGTGAAACCAAAAAACTCTGCGCCGATAGATCCGGAACGGCGGCTTAAGAGGACGCTGCCATCAACGGGACACACCTGCAACTAATAATCTGGAGAGGGTGATCTGTGATTACCAGCATTAGTGTCAGGTGTGGAAGTGGGCGTGTGAGGTGCGGTGCGTGTGACAGCGGGGCGTGAACATGGAGTGGGTGTGTGTGAAGGAGAGCGAGGAACCGCGGGGCGTGAGCGGGAATGTGTAACACTCACAGAGAACATGAATTTTCTGGGGAAAAGGTTGGCCTTTATCTAAAGTTGAGGAAGGTGAACTAAGACTCATTGTATAACATTCATTCATTCATTATCTTCAGCGTTATCCTATATTAGGGTCGCGGGGAGGGGGGGGGGGGTTCCCCATGCCCATCCAGGGGAGAACGTTTCGGGCGCTGGGCAGATACACTCAGGACAGGGCGCCAATCTATCGCTGGGCACACACTCACACACACACACAGACATGCACACAAACACAATCTACATGGGGCAATTTGGAGAACTCAGTTGACTTGATCCATGTTTTTGGACTGTGTCTGTCTCTTTCTCTCTTTCTCTCTCTCGCTAGCTGTATCTGTGTAGACATAGACGTCATTTCGACATCATTTCTGTGGAAGTGGGCAAAATTAGATAATTGCTTATTAGTGAGGCCAACCCCAATCTAATGGGAATAAAATGTAAAAATCCATTAATTCAATTTTTCTCTGTCTCAGTGTTTTCTCTACTATGGCCTTATGTGAATTACAGGCAGTTCTGATAATACATATTTAAACATTAACTTTTATTGCATAGCACATAAAGAGTATGAGTTGTGTGATAGATTGATGTCTCCGACAAGCTCAAAAATGAATTTTAATACAATGTTCCTATGACAAGTCATCCCACCTGCTGTTTTTCAAAGCACTCAGTTCTATTTTTGAAGGAGACATCTCATGTATGGTGTCATTCATGTATTGGCTATATGTAAGTGCTTTGATAGAAATTTTTATATTCCTATTACTAAGGGCAAAAATGAATAACTGATTGCCACTGTGTATTATGATATAGTTAAAGGTCAGGCTGAACACTGTCATGTATCAGTATAAAAGGTTAATTGAAATAGAAAATTAATTTTTTGGCTCTGAAATAACACTAGGCCCACTTTATATAGACAGAAGAACCTTTATAGAACCTGCAAATTGGTTAAAGTTAATAAAAGATTTTTCATGTATCTTCTTCTTCTTGTAAATCTAAGTTTTCACATGTGTGTCATTTTATACCAAATTTTCTGTTAAATCATCCATTTTGTGAATATGTATAGTAATTATAGAATGTGTCTTCATGATTTTGGTACAAAGCATTTAATAAAAAACACTGCAGGTGAGTAAATTTAGTAGTAGTAGTTGTAAGTCTATCATAAAATAAATTTGGTTAACCAAACAACTTTTTTATTTAGTTTAAATGATTCATTCATTTATAATTCCTTGAATGAAACACTTGTGAACATTGGACCACCTGTTTAGTCATCTTACACATCATGTACACACATGCAATATTAACAGCGTGTAAAAGCAACCACCAAACCGGAGTTGCAAGATGGCGGCTAGTGAGTAGGGCGTGTTGTGTGTAGTCTCCGATACTTTTTTCAGCCTCTAATATTACACCTGTCTGACTAAATTGCTTGGACGGTCTTTTCTTAATTTAACAATGGCTTCTAAGTCAACAAAACAAGGAAAATGAAGCTCCGAAGCCTGAGTCGCCAGGTGGCCCGGGCAAACAGGTAAATATCGAGCTACTTACCACGTTACTAGAAGAACACCGGAATGCTATATGTGCTGACCATAGGATGGGTCTAGCTGCTTTGGAATCGAAGATAAATAAATTAACGGTCACGGTAGCTGACCACGGTCAGAAAATTACAGCGCTGGAAACCAATGCTAGCTTGCTGGATGAGCGCATGTTGGCTCTCAAGGCGATATGCTCCGATCTTCAGGAGACCAATGCTAAGCTGCGTGCTAAAGCGATCTACTTAGAGTCCCGTAGCAGACGTAATATTTTCATATTAATGGCGTACCTGAATCCCTTGAGGGCCCACGTCCTACCACCTTTTTTTCCACATTCCTCTCTGAGGTGTTTGGCGATACACTCTCTTCGCCACCAGAGATAGACCGAGCGCATCGGTCTCTCGTTAACAAACCGCAGCAGGGCGAATGGCCGCGAGCCGTAATCATCAGGCTGCATCACTTCCAAGTAAAAGAGGACATTATCTGAGAGGCGCGCTCCAGGAGAGGTAGCCTGCTTTACCGTGGACACCCTGTCGCCATCTACGAAGACTACGCAAGGGTGACAGCCATCATTATTCGCAGGGGTATTAATTTTGTGCCGACAAACATTATCTCTCAGACCCTAATGGTCGCTTCACCGTGGTTTCGGGAGTTTTGCAGGGTTTACCGATAAATATGGCCTGCTTATATGCCCCCACATGGGATGATGTAGACTTCTTCGAAAAATTTTTCCTGATTCTACCTAATTTCGATACTCACCGCGCTATAATCGGGGGGGACTTCAACCTAGTGCAGGATTAACCGGATTTTGGAGCTTTCTACCCAGCTTAGCCTTTCAAATCCTTGGAGAGTAGGACACCCCTTAAATAAAGCTTTTTCATTTTTCTCAGGTGTGCATCATTTCTCAGGTGTGCATCACCTTTTTCAGGATTGATTTTTTTCTTATGGATAACACACTGATTCCTGGGGTTTCCTCAACCACCTATCCCCCTATAATTATTTCTGATCATTCCCCTATATCTATTGATCTGGCCATGCCCACCAAGAGAACTAATACATTGGAATTTTAGCTCTTATATTCCTGTATTGTATTTAAAGGAAACACAAAGTTTATTTATCTTCAGTGGGGGGGAATGCCCCACAACCGAATAAATGTTTATTGGAAAAAACAAAAACAAAAATGGCACGTGTAGAATTGACCGCCGGGGTGTAGTGCTGCGAGACGGTCAGAAGTGGTGGGGATCGCGGAGGAAGCCGGGGCGTAGTGGCCGGGAGCGCCGGACGGTAACGTCACTCAAGGCTCGCGATCCTGCAGAGAGCCAAACACGAACTGAGCAGCGGCACGCCAAATCTAGGTGCGCTTCGGGAACACGGGGAATACACGCGTGTGCAGACATCAAACAAACACACACAAAACTCTGCGCTGAAAAGTCTCTCCAGCCGAAGAAGGGCACAACTGAAACTAATAATCTGGAGACGGTGAACGATCTCGAGCGACATGGGGAACAGGTGTGTGAATGGGCGTGTGTGGAACTGCACGTGGAGGATAGGGGTGTGTTTGTGTACAAGGGAAGGTGGGCGTGTGCGGAGCAGCGCGTGGCGGTGAGTGACGTGTCTGTGTACATGAGGAAGTGGGCGTGTGCGGCGCGGAGCGAGGAGAAGCGGGGAGTGAGTGAGTATGTGTAACATATATGCTGTCAGTTTTAAAAAATCATAGTGTCCCATTTAAATTTATACTATGCCCTTAATGATTCCCCTGAGATTGGGATTCACTTCCATTGGGAGGCCTTTAAAGCATATATCCAAGGTAAAATTCATTCATTCATTATCTCCCGCTTTATCCTCTATTAGGGTCCCCATGGTGGGGTTCCCCATACCCATCCAGGGGAGAACATCTCAGGCGCTGGGCAGATACACCCAGGACAGGCCGCCAATCTATCGCTGGGCACAAACTCACTCACACAGACACACTCTATATGGGGCAAGTTTGAGAATTCAATTGACTTGATCTATGTTTTTGGACTGTGGGAGGAAACCGGAGAACCCGGAGGAAACCCACACAGACACGGGGAGAACATGGAAACTCCACGCAGATGGGGATTCGAACCGGGAATCCCTAGCACTGAGAGGCGAATGTGCTAACCACTCTCTCTCCGGTTTCCACCCACAGTCCAAAAACATAGATCAAGTCAATTGAGTTCTACAAATTGCCCCATATATAGTGTGTATGTGTGCGTGTCTGTGTGAGTGAGTGTGTGCCCAGCGATAGATTGGTGCCTTGTCCTGGGTGTATCTGCCCAGTGCCCGAAACGTTCTGCCCTGGATGGGCATGGGGAACCCCCCTGCGACCCTAAAATAGGATAAAGCGGAAGATAATGAATGGCTGGAAGTCCCCCTCCGGTGACACGGTATTTGATACAAGTTAATTAACCAAATTTTTGCTGATTACTACACCAGTCCCTACATGTCTGAATCCTCACCTACCATTCAGACAGACTTCAATGTCTTCGACAATTTGCTGTTTCCACAACCTTTGTCTACTCAGCTTGTTGGGATGGGCTCCTCCATTACAGTCACGGTGGTTCAAGAGGCTATAAAATCCCTGCAGTCGACTAAGTCTCCCGGACCAGATGGATTTACTACAGAATTCTATAAAGAATTTTCACCCCTGCTTGCCCCATTTTTAACCAGGGTGTACAATGGCTCATTTCATATTGGCTACCTACCTACCTCAATGTCAAATGCCTTAATATCGCTACTACTCAAAAAGGATAAAGCCCAAACTTTGTGTGGTTGCTACAGACCTATATCCCTTTTGAATGTAGATTTCAAGATCCTAGCCAAGGTTCTAGACTTTCACCTACAGCGGACTCTACCCGATCTTATAGCTCCTGAACAAACTCATTGGCCAAGCCAACATAATGTCACGGTTTGTTTTGGTCACGTGGTGTGGGTTGTGTTATGTGTTCACGCCCCTGTAATCACGAGCACCTGGTTCTCATCACGTTTGTCTACTTATACCCTGCACTACCTGTCTCTCACCGCCAGTTTGTCTTGTGCCACGCCTGGGCTAGCCCTGACACTACGAGCTCCCGTTCCTGTCTTGAAAACCGTGCCAGTTACCTTGTCCTGTTTGCTGTTTCTCTGTTTTGTGTGTGTGCAGCTCATCTTCTGCCGACTCCACTTCGCCAAGCCCCCTTCACTGCAGTTCTCCCGATTTGGAACACTACACCCTCTGACGTCACCTTCCACTGCCTCGTGTTTGCCTACGTTTGTGTCTGTGTTCCCAGTACTGTCTCCACCTACTGTGTTCAATAAACGTTGCTTCTGTTTGTACCTCCGTCTCCAGCACTCGTCACTTCGAGTAGCGAATCCGCCTCGCCCGGTCAAGGACCGTAACACATAAGTGTTTTAAAGGTATCTCACGTTATAACACTATTAATAAGATCTCTTTATATGCTGATGACCTTTTATATGTTTCAAATCCGGCTTCTTCCCTTCCCGTTATTTTAGATATCCTTCAAAAATTTTGTAAAATATCTGGCTACAAGCTAAACCTTCAAAAGAGTGAACTTTACCCAATTAGCAGGCCTGCCCTCTCCCTCCCTCTGTCTTCCATTCCTTTTCGAGTTGCACATAGGAATTTTAAATATCTAGGGGTTACATTCACCTGGAACTACCAAAAATTATGTGGGGAAAATTTTGCTTCACTGCTCAATCGGGTTTCGTCAAGACTTAAGCAGGTGGGCATCTCTTCCCCTATCCCTTATTGGCCGGGTCAACCTGATCAAAATGAATATCTTACCCAAATTATTTTTTTCCAACACATTCCCATTGTAATTACTAAAGCATTTTTCAATAACCTGGACAGCAAGCTTACACCCTCTATTTGCAACAACAAACCGGCTCGTTTAAAAAGATCTTTTTTTCAGCTCAGGAAGGCAGACAGTGGTCTGACCCTACCCAATTTCCGCCAATATTATTGGGCCTGTAATATTCATAAAATAATTTACTGGCCTGGAGGTGCTTCTGCCGACTGCCCATCCTGGACACGAATTGAACTGTTGTCTTCACAACATTATTTATACTCCTTACTATGTTCCAAGCTTCCAGTTTCTGTCACATTGTTCCCAAGTAACCCTGTGCGTCAGAACTCAAAAAATCTGAATTCAGTTCAGAAAGTGTTTAGGTCTTCACAACAACTCAATTTATGCTCCTATTACAATCATCAATTTCTTCCTTCATCTATACAGTTTTTTGTAAATGGACAGAAAACGGCATTGTGACTATCAGCGGCATTGTGACTATATCAAGATGGTATTTTTCTGTCCTTTACTTCACTGATGGCCAAATATGACTTAACCAATTCCCAACTGTCTTGTTTCTTTCAAATTAGGCATTTGCACCCGAAACCAAACTAGACTGCATTCTATCGCTTGAATCAGGGGTGCTGGTCGATCGCGAAGGGGTGTCCGGTAGATCACGATGGAGGTTTGAGAAAAAAAAGCGTTTATTACCTATCAGCACTTTTTTACAGCACAATATTGGAAGCACTTATACACACACGCTCGCTGTTCCTAAAACCGGTATGTGGCCACGCCTCCGTGCTTAAATCCGAAGCACTGCCTCCCGAATCATCTACATTAGATAGTATTTGTTTGTGTTTTTACACTTTATTTGACTGACAAGACGAGTGAAGGACGAGTGAAACTCAAAAAAGAACTAAAATGTTCCACTTTCATTTAGAGTGGGGGGGGGTGAATATTTTTTTACAATGTCAAACTCAAAATTTATTTGCTTTTATTAATGTTCATGTTCTGTTTGGGGGCAGCACTGTTCTCCTTTCAGCGCTAGCGATTCCCAGTTCGAATCCCAATCTGAGTGGAGTTTCCATGTTCTCCCCATGTCCACGTGGCTTTTCTCCGGGTTCTTCGGTTTCTTCCCACAGTCCAAATACATGGATCAAGGTCAATTGAATTCAGCAAATTGCCCCATATAGAGTGTGTCTGTGTGAGTGAGTGTGTGCCCAGTGATAGATTGGCGCCCTGTCCTGAGTGTATCTGCTCAGCGCCCGAAGTGTTCTCCCCTGGATGGGCATGGGGAACCCCCCTGCGACCCTAATAGAGGATAAAGCGGAAGATAATGGATGGATGGATGAATGGATGTTCTGTTTGGGGAAATGTGGGTTACAGTGATTGTTTTACATTTGTGCTGTATACTGTGTGTTTGGTTGTTTGGGTGTACTACAATCAGGTTTTCTCCGTGCTATTTGCTGAAATGTGTTTAATAAAAGAGCAATTCTAACAGATTCGACAATACTTACATGATGTGTGTAAACAGGTTTCAATATAAAAGCCTAAAAAATAGAGATTGACCCCGGTAGATCTCAATGACCTGTCCAATGGAAAAGTAGATCTCGGGCCAGAAAAGTGTGGGCACCCCTGCCTTAAATCATCTCAACAAAAGTAAATTTTTTCAATTTATACTGTCATTTGTTCGACAGACACTGTCCCTTTTAATGCTCTAAAATCCACCTGGGAGGAGGACTTAGCTGTATCCAGCTCTGCCTCAAGCTGTGCTAAACATGTTTGATTCAGTTTAAAGTGGTCCACAGATTACATTTTATGAATGCCAAATTGGCAAAATTATTCCCAGGAAGGTCAGATTCTTTACCTAAGTGTGGCCACTCACCAGCAGACCATTTACACATATTTTGGTCCTGTAGGCTTGTCAAATGCCTTTTGGGCTGAGGTTTTCAGGACATTAAATCAAGAGCTAGAAATTTCTATAGATATTAACCCTATCACGGCCCTGTTTGGCATACTTCTGAACCACCATGCTGCAGCAAAAAAAAAACATGCTTTGGTACTCTGCTGGCCAGAAGGGCAATTCTCTTTAATTGGAAACTCTGAGGACTGTGGGGGGAAACCGGAGAACCCGGAGGAAACCCATGCGGACACGGGGAGAACATGGAAACTCGACCCAGATGGGAATTCGAACCGGGAATCATCATTTAAGTTTGTTAAGCGTTGTCGGCTCAGTGTGTATGCTATCACTTTAAATAAAGCCACCCGAAGGTTGCCTGTCTCCACTCAGCACGTTTAGGTGCATTAATGAAACGTACATATGCGCAGCCTTTCACTTGGGCTGGTGACCCCCTTTGTAACACAGTGGTAGTTAAAAGTAAGAGGAGAAAATTTCCATTTGTGGGAAGTAAGCAAACCTTTTTCACCTTAACTGGAAAGTGAGAGAAGTTAAAATTAGTTAAGAAGGTGGCTAAAGTGCTGGTGTTCTCTGGGTGTATGGGAAAAGACCTGAATAAACAGAGTGAGCAGCAAAAAATTGGAATGAAATCTGATTTCTTGGTGGCCGACCAAGTTACATACTTGTGCAGAGAAAGTAAGGGCCTTATTTGTATTTATTTGGTGAAGAGTGCACCTTCTCTTCTGAGAAAAGGGATATCTGCATGAGAAGAAGATGACGAGATGATGAGAAGAAGAGGTAAAAAATGAAAACACATACTGAATTAGTAGTAAATAGTTAATAGGTATAGAAACAGATATCAGGGAAGATGAATTGTCCAAGTAGCATGATTAACAACACAGTAGGTAAATGATCAATTAACTACAATAAGTACATTTTTCATTGTCTTTTCTTGGTGGACTCGCGCAGGTAGACTCGCAGGTCTTTGCACTAATAGGACTTCACACAAGAGTGCTGTTTACCTGCAACATTGCATGTTCTGATGTCTGACGGACCAATTGCTTCAGCTCCCTACAAAGAGCAGAATTCTCCATGAACTGATCATGAAGCAATACATCAGCATGGGTAGTATAAAAGATGCACACTGCTTTATTCTATCCATCAGTGCTAAAAGAGCATGGGAGTATTCCTGCAAAGATTCCCTTTCAAGTTGCTTATGACCAAAGAAACTTTCCAGCAAGGTAACATATGACCTTAAAAACCCATATAAATCCTTAAGAATTCACAAGATTTTCTGTGGGTCCTTTCTTTACACTCTAGGCTGATACCTTATTTTATCTTTAGCTTTTCCATCTAAATGGTCTATCATAAAATAGGTCTGATCAATAGGTGACAAATGCCACACCTGGGTACTAGCCTGGAACTTTCATCTGGAACAGGCTTAATCACAGCCTCATGGGATTCACCAGCAACACTAGTGCCTGGCTGGGATGGGGAAGCACACCTATTTTATTAACAACATGATGTCAAGTATTCCTCTGATCAACCATCATCAGGTTTTCTGGTTTTGGTTGATTCGCCTGATTATTACATTTAGGGGCACTCGCTTTCTCCTCCCACACTTTCTTCTATTTAGCCTGCAGAGATTCACACTTCTGTGCGAAGGATCTTTATGTCAACCGTCACTCGGCTAACTCTGGGACTTGTCCCGCGATCTGCCTTTTCTTTCTTCTGCATCAGGTGCTCGAAAGGAATGTGATGGCTTCTTTCTGGGAAAGCGCAACCTGCTGCTGGCACATCCCACTCGCTCACATCATCGGATGAAGTTGATTGACCTCTCACCTAGTTCCCACACTGCTCGCACGTTTGACCCAGTTTCCACGCACCTGCTCAACACGCCAAAGTTCCTTGAAGTCAAGTCGCCTGCTCCTCTGTGTTCTGGAGTTACAAATGCCTTAGTTTGTTTTTTTACTTTAGTTTTTTTTTTTTTTTTTTTTTTTTTTTTTGTGAAAATAAAGTTTACCAGACTATCGACCCAGTGTCTTCGAGGTTTATCTCGCCGGCGTAACACCTGATTTAAAAATCTTATATTTAATATTTTTTAAATATATTATATATTATAAATATATTAATAAATATATTATATACATTAAATATATATTTATTGGTTATAAATGTTAACATTGTTAACAAAGGGTGCTGAATATGGCATCATCTGTCGAGCAATTGGGATCGTACACAAACTGTAGAGCAGGAATGCCCAATACATCAATCCTGTAACTGTAACATATGTAATGGCAATAATATAATGTGGAAATAAAACTAAAGGAAATAATTAATTTAAACAATTAAGAGATGTGTTCCCGTAAAACCACCTTTAAATGGTAAAAATATGCAATAGTTTCAAAAGAAACTTTTGGCCTAAAGAACATTTTTTTTTTTGTAAATTGTAGTTGAGTCAACAAATAAAACAAAGTGTATAAAATAAGTATAAAACAACTTTTCACTGTCTTATTTTAATAAAAATTTCATCTTTGGTTGTGGGCGGGACGGTGGGTTAGTCGTTAGCACGTTCGCCTCTCAGCCCTAGGGATTCCCGGTTCGAATCCAAATCTGGGTGGAGTTTCCATATTATACCGGGTCCGTGTGGGTTCTTCAGTTTCCTTCCAAGGTCCAAAAGCATGGATCAAGATCAATTGAATTCTCCAAATTGCCCCATATAGACAGTATGTTTGTGTGTGTGTGTGTATGTGTGTGAGAGTGTGTGCCCAGCGATGGGTTGGCACCCTGTCCTGGGTGTTTCTGCCCAGCGCCAGAAACGTTCTCCCCTGGATAAGCATAGTTCTGTTTATGACAACCAAAGATTCATCCATTATCATCCGCTTTATCCTCTACTAGGGTCACGGGGGATTCCCATATCCCCCGTGACCCTAGTAGAAGATAAAGCGGATGATAATGGATGAATCTTTGGTTGTCATAAACAGAACTATTTCGAGGCTAAATTTACATTACCTTCACGCTTGAATAACCAATACTTTAAAAGTGAATTACACATAACTAAAAATTCAACATAACCTGCTTGTTGGTTGTGAATTAAGGAGTTTGTTGGTTTGAAAGCATCATTGCATGTTTTCTGAGATATATTAATACAAGTTTTAGTCTCAAGTGGTCAGGCAGTTTACTATCTCTATTTTACCTATAGTCATTGTCATGTCTCTGGAACATGAGAGGAAACCAGGGTCTCTAGAGGATGCCCACACAAACATTGAAAATGTAGATTCCACACAGAAAGGGCCTTTAAACTAAGAATCCAACCCAGAACCCTCTTGCTGTGAAACTGAAGTGCTAATTACTGTAACACCACCATACCATGAATCTTTTTTATATGGTCCACCACTATAATTTGGAATAAGTTGTGTGTGTTTTAACTAATAAACTGTTACCTGGCCAGCCTCCGCTCCTTAAGTGCCCGACCACCATTTTCCTTGTGTCACAGTTTTGTATGCAACTTAAATTTAAAACAAGTCATATTTACATTTATTATTGATCTGCAGTGTTTTGGACAGGGAAAGGCATGTTTTCCCCAGGGGTTCACTGGACCAATCTGGTAGTGTTGTTCTTAGACCTAGGGAAGCCTTTCTTATTGTGTCCACAGTGAGAAAAATAATCTGAACGGATGGACTCTATGAATCACCACCACACTGAGAGTCCCTGATCTCTTATTACGTCCCAGCCACATTTGGCCCCATAGGGGGAGGAAAGCGATGCCCAAACCTGATTCTAACCATACACTGTTGTTCATTGCCAATCTGCCAGCCAAGGCTTGGCTGGCTCTAAGTGTCTGCTCTGTCACAGGTAAGGGGCCTCGGCTATTTTTCTTCATCTCCATACAATGTCATAAGCAGGATGGTAAGCCTTTCAGAAGCACCACAGGTGTCAGCATTTGACAAGCCTACAGACTGACCAACCCCTTCCCTTGAACTAGTTTAGAAGCTGGTTGGGAGAAAAAAAGGGAGGGGTAGCTGAAGACTGGGGGTGGGGTGAACTGGGTGTCTTTGGAATAATGGCATGGTAAGTGTTTGCTTTCCTCCCACATATTCCCTCATGAGCCACAATTTAAAAGAGACTGATACTGGTGAGAGAGTTTGGGCCAAACCTCACTTGCCCAATTAGGGTTTTTTTTCCCAAAGGATGGCTTGTCTTTGTAGAAAACATCCAGAAGTGCATTAAAAGAGCCAATGTAATATCCTTTACTGTTACACTGGTGCATTAAGGCAAGTTATGTTTAACAATAATTCTTTTAAAAGTCATGCTTAAAATGTTTACCACTCTTTAATTATGAACTATACATATGTCTCGTTATGAAAATTGGCAATAGACAAACTTTTGAACATGGAACCTTTTTTATTTACAAGCATGATCTTTAACAAAGCTGCATGTGCTGTTATTTTTTCCATTTTCATCTAATAATCATAATTATCAAAAATTTTGATTATATGCAATATTTTAGGACTAACTACATCTTTTCAATATTCCATAAAAACTGCAATAAAAGTTATGTGTCCCTATTCCATTAAGGATGTGGCTTAGAAATTATAATGGATACAAACATCTAAACAAAAAATCACATTTCATGAAAAAATATTTGATATTTTTGAATAACAAATTATATAAAATATATTTGTTATGAAAATATATTTAGATAAAAAAATTTAAAATGACATTTATCTAGCTATTTATCTATTAAGCTCTGCACAAAATATTTTAACATAGAGAAAACAATGTCCAACCCACATTATAGTTTCCCCACACAAACTGCTCAGCAACTGCAACACATTTGATCTGTTGTGTAGTCATGTTTGTTTCCAAACAAATGCTATTGTTTGAGTAAAACCTAACACCAACATGCCAGGTGATAAAATGAGGGGGTGTCCTCCAACTGCTGCTTATCCAATTTCTTTACTCCCAAACTTGTTATTTGGTACACTTTAGTTTCATAATTTACAGGCCATTATAGAAGCTATATTATAGAATGTATTATAAAGACATTTTGATTTATCAGAGTGTAACAAAAATAGATAATTTGTTTTTGTATAAGTGAATTAAACATAAACATAAACAATACAGAATCAGAATATCTTCATTATCATTGTACTTGGTATAACGAAATTAAGGTGCACTACTCTATGGTATTACAAACTACAAATAAAAAAAAAACTATAACTTAAATATATATTTATTTAATTCAAATAACAAGTACAAAAACACACAAACAGACCGTATGTCATTTACAAAGTGCAAAAAATTGCACAATGCTCCTGTTATATTGCACAGTGAAAAGTATTGCAAATGTTGCACAAACCCAAAGTTTACGACTTAAAAAGTTTGTATCCATGATGTGATTTTTAGCCTGTAACGCTCGCTTACCTTGACCTAAAGCTACTGCACAGAAGAAGCGCAGAGCCGCAGCGCTTAAACGCGCTAAAGGGAGCCAGGCACGCAGGTAGCAGAATAACGGATTTATTTTAAAGGTGTAGGGACACCAAAAAACACAGAGGTACAACAATGAGTGAACAAAAAACCAACGACGTGCACGGAGGAAGAGGAACATAGGAAATAAAGGACAGACACGCGACCACGTGCACAAAGCAAACCATTGAAAAGAAAGAGCTAATTAACTTAAAGACAAAGAACGAAAGTTAATTAACTCAACAACAGCACCTGTTACAGCACCCCCGCCCCTACGGTCGTGCTTCTGGTGGCCTGGCCCAGAGAACGAGGCGCGGCAGGCGCCAAGTGGCTGCATGATGCGGTGGACGCCCTCTGCGAGGGAGACGTGAAGAACACCCTCTGGCTGTGCGGTTCAGTGGGCGCCCTCTGCGGATGAGGCGTGGGGTGTGCCCTCTGGCCGCATGTTGAGGTGGGCGCCCTCTGCGGACGAGCCGTGGAGAGTGCCCTCTGGCTGTGTGGTCCGTTCGGCGCCCTCTGCGGACGAGGCTTTGGGGACGCCCTCTGGCTGCGTGTTCCGGTTGGCGCCCTCTGGCTGCGTGGTCCGGTGGGCGCCCTCTTGCTGTGTGGTCTGGTGGACGCCCTCGGCGGACGAGGAGTGGGCCACGCTCTCCAGCTTCGTGGTCCGGTGGGCGCCCTTGGCGGACGAGGAGTGGAGCACACCCTCTGGCTGCGGGGTGAGGTGGATGCCATCTGGCTGCGGGGCGAGGAGGACAGCCCTTGGTGCTCGGGCTTGGCGTCGGACGGCCCTCGCAAAGAAAAATTCAAAAAATGCTTACCTGCGCTCTGGACTCCCCAAATGATTGGCACGTCATTCTGAAACACTCACTTGCCTCGAGCTAAAGCAGCTGCCCAGAAGAAGCCCAGAGCCGCAGCGATTAAACGGGCTGAACGGAGCCAGGCACGCAGGTAGCAAATTTAACGGATTTATTTTAAAGGTGTAGGGACACCAAAAAACACAGAAGTACTACAACGAGTGAACAAAAAAACAACGACGTGCACGGAGGAGGGGGAACACAGGAAATAAATACAACAGACACCCGACCACGTGCACAAAGCAAACCAATGATAAGAAAGAGCTAATTAACTTAAACGACCAAGAACAAAAGTTAATTAACTCAACAAAGAACAGAAGAACAGGTGCCCTAGGCACCTGTTACATAGCCCAAATAATACATTTAATTTTTTAATTAATAAAAATCCATCCATTATCTTCTGCTTTATCCTCTACTAGGGTCGGGGGGGTCCTATCCCCATCCAGAGGACATTGTTTTGGGCACTGGGAGGGTGCCAATCTAGCACTCACTCACGTACACACTAGCACACTCTATATAGGGTAATTTGGAGAATTCAGTTGAACTTGATCCATGTTTTTGGACTGTTGGAGGAAACCAGAGAACCCGGAGGAAACCCAAGCGGACACAGGGAGAACATGGAAACCCCAAGCAGATTGGGATTTGAACCGTGGATCCCTTGTGCTGAGAGGCGAACGTGCTAACCACTAAGCCACCGTGCCGCTTTTATATAGGTATGTTAATATGGGGCGGCACAGTGGCTTAGTGGTTAGCACGTTCGCCTCTCAGCACTAGGGATTCCCGGTTCGAATCCGCATCTGGGTGGAGTTTCCATGTTCTCTCCGTGTTTACGTGGTTTCCTCTGGGTTCTCCAGTTTCCTTCCACAGTCCAAAAACATGGATCAAGTCAATTGAGTTCTCCAAATTGCCCCATATAGGGAGTTTGTGAGTTTGTGAGTGTGTGCCCAGCGATAGATCGGCGGCCTGTCCTGGGTGTATCTGCCCAGCGCCCGAGACGTTCTCCCCTGGATGGGCATGGGAAACCCCACCGCAACCCTAATAGAGGATAAAGCAGAAGATAATGAATGAATGAATGAATGAATGTTAATATGGTAAAATAAAAAACATTATGGTCTGTAAGAAGGTCTGGGCTGCAGAATCATGACAGAAAATTTACATTTAGTCATTCAGAAGACGCTTTTATCCAAAGCGACTTACAAGGTAAGCACAGGGTTAATCACAACATCTCTGGAGCAATGAGGGTTAAGGGCCTTGCTCAAGGACCAACACTGGTAACTTCAGTGGACCTGGGAATTGAACCGTCAACCATCAGATTGATAGCCCAACGCCATAACCACTGAGCTACTGTGCCCACAAAATATGAACTATATACTATAACTATAAACTCTGGATATTATATTATAGAGCAATATAGTGGTAGCTCTGCGATACACTATATATATATATATATATATATATATATATATATATATATATATATATATATATATATATATATATATACAGTTTTTCTTACATTTTTAACAAGTAGGTATAGATAAGTAGGTATAGATAAATAGGTATAAAATGAAATGGTGTAAAATGGAATGCAGTGTCTAATCGCAGTTCCACAAAGATACACACTCATTAATCCTGGATCACAAAAATAAAATCCTTCAAAATTATTCAAAATTAACTGAGTACTTAAGGGGAAGTTGCTTTTAGGTATATTTATATATACATATACTTCTTTTATTAATTTATATTTTCACATTTATACGTGTTTATACAAAACAAATAACTCCAAAATTCACATATGGTCATATTTATTTAATGTAAATAATGTAAATGTTAGTTTAAATTGGGGCAGAGAGTAAATGGCAAAAAATTTGCATAAATTCACAGGTCATTACAGGACAGGATATATCTGCTGGGCTTTTCAGATGATTACTTATTTGAGTGCTACAGAATCAGAAGACATGTATATCTCTATAAATTATTGGGGTCATATATTGGTCAGATTTCACTTTAAGCCAATTCATTACAGTATAATTGGTCTGAATGTGAAAAAGGCTTAAACTGAAAAGTATTGCTTTCCTTTTTAGTATAGATTCATTATAACAGTAGTAGATAGTACTAATCAAGAGCAATAAATGATTGAAGTTTGGTCTGTAGGTTACAGTTTTAATAAATTAAGCCACATTAAGCTGTTGTGCCATTGAGCATCTTAGACTGTTCCAAATATTTAAAAAATATTTTTATATTATATATAAAAATATTTAATATTTTCCTGCACTATTAACTGAAACTACACTTATCATTCTGGAGTATATTTTTAAATTTACTTTTGACCTGCTACCACATTCTTTTCACTTTGCTCATGTTGCTTCTAAATAACGGTATCATTCTAATATTCTAATATTCTATTAAAAAATAGAGCGGCACGGTGGCTTAGTGGTTAGCACGTTCGCCTCTCAGCACTAGGGATTCCCGGTTCGAATCCCCATCTGGGCGGAGTCTCCATGTTCTCTCCGTGTCCGCATGGGTTTCCTCTGGTTTCCTCCCACTGTCCAAAAACATGGATCAAGTCAATTGAGTTCTCTAAATTGCCCCATTTAGAGTGTGTGTGTGTGTGAGAGAGAGTGAGTGTGTGCCCAGCGATAGATTGGCACCCTGTCCTGGGTGTATCTGCCTAGCGCCTGAAACGTTCTCCCCTGGATGGGCATTGGGAACCCCACCCGACCCTAACATAGGATAAAGCGGAAGATAATAAATGAATGAATGAATGAATTCATTCATTCATTCATTATCTCCCGCTTATCCTCTATTAGGGTCGCGGTGGGGTTCCCCTTGCCCATCCAGGGGAGAACGTCTCGGGCGCTGCGCAGATAGACCCAGGACAGGGCGCCAATCCATCGCTGGGCACACATTCACTCACACAGACACACTCTATATGGGGCAATTTTGAGAATTTAATTAACTTGATCCATGTTTTTGGACTGTGGGAGGCAACCGGAGAACCCGGAGGAAACCCACGCAGACACGGGGAGAACATGGAAACTCCACCCAGATGGGGATTCGAACCGGGAATCCCTAGCGCTGAGAGGCGAACTAAATGAATGAATGAATATTAAAATATAATATTGTTAAATTATATTGCACTATTAAGATGCTAAAGAATGGATTAAATTATATGTTTGCATTATAAATCTTTCTGCAATGTGTAACATTAGGCACCTGTTTTTCTGTTTGTGTTCTTCTGTGTTGTCCTTGATTTGAGTCAATGTGTAACATAGGGCACCTGTTTTTCTGTTTGTGCTCTTCTGTTTCATTGGTTTGTTTGGTGCACGTGGTCGGATGTCTTTGTGTATTTATTTCCTGTGTTCCCCTCCTCCGTGGACGTCGTTAGGTTTATGTTCACTCGTTTTTTGTACCTGTTGTGTTTGGTGTCCTTACACCTTGAAATAAAGATCTGTGATTCTGCTACCTGCGTGCCTGGCTCCCTTCTGCGTGTTAAAGCGCTGCGGCTCTGCGCCTCATCTGCGCAGCCGCTTTTAGTCCGAGGTAGGCGAGTGTTTGGGGAGTCCAGAGCCCAGGTAGGTTTTTTTTTTTTTTTCTTTGCGGAGGCCGTATACCTTTGGAGGGCGCCGCGAGTACGGCGCTATGCGTAAGCTGCCGTCCCGGAGCCATAAGGACGGCTCTAACACAGTGATGTCGGAGTGTTGCGACTCCAATGATGAGTGGTTGTGAAGGTATGGGTATGAGGCACTCTGCGCAGAGGAGGGTCTCGACTTGGTCGAGATCTCAGATGATGAGGCGGGCGAGTCGTACCTGTATAGGCATATTCTGCCCCTGCCTGTACGAACCCTTCTGAACTCTGAGGAGTTCTGGACTGATGGTCCAGTCTGGTTCGTAAAAACCCCGTTGCGAGATCCAGATGCGGAGCGCACTGCTGGCGCGGTGCCAAGACGCAGCGTGTGCATGGCGCAGCTGCTGAGCGCGTTACGTGCACTGCGGGGCAGTCACGTGACGCGGCCGCGCCGGACCGCGCCTAGTCTGGGTCGCGCTGTGAGGGGGCGGCACCGGAGCCACCGCTGAAGTGTGTAAATATGGATGCATATGGCGTAAGTGTGGTGAATCCCCCTGTCTCATCTGTCCAGTCTGTTTTCCCTGTGTCGTATGAGTCTGTGGCTTTGTCGTTGGGCATAGTGGTGGGGGTGTACCTCTACTATGTGCAGGATGGCGATCCCGAGGTGTAGAACGAACGGCGTACTGGAGGTGCTGACATCTGTCCGGCCGGCCAGAGGGCACTCTTCACACCCACATGCCTGTGGGTGCCAGCCGGCCTGGACACACCAGCCCTTCCGAGTGTGCCATCCCTGCCACAGCGCCTCGAGGGTGTGTGCCCACCGAGGTCCACCCAATGTGTGTGCGCGCCAAGGTCCACCCAGCGTGCGTACCCACCGAGATCCACCCAGCGTGCGTTCCCGCTGAGGTCCAGCCAGCGTGCGTGCCCGCCGAGGTCCAGCCAGCGTGCGTGCCCACCGAGTTCCAGCCAGCGTGCGAACCCGCCAAGGCCCCTCCTGCGTGCGTTCCTGCCACAGACACACAAGCATGCACATGAAGTTCAAGTTCAAGTTATTTATTTATATAGCGCTTTTTACAACAGTACATTGTCACAAAGCAGCTTAACAGAATGAAAAGCCTTTAAACCCTCAAAGAGCAAGCCGAAGCGACAGTGGCAAGAAAAAATTCCCTTTTATGTTGTTATTCAAGTAAGAAACCTTGGGAGGACCAAGACTCAGTGGGGGACTCATCCTCCTTGAGCGGCCAGGCAGCAACAACAATGTAGGACAGCCATGTAGAGACATTTAACAAATGGAAAAACTAAAAACTGGAAAACTATATGTGAGTCCATTAAGGGGGCGTCCTGCCGGACCGCCAGTCCAATGGATATTCAGGTTACAGAAACAGACAAGGAAGGCAGTTAGAGCTAATAAAGCATGGCATTTAATTAATAACTAATTTATTGACACAGTGCAGCATGTGACTCCGGCATCACTGACTAGAGCAGCATAACTAAAAGAGGCAGATACTGCAGGCTCTACATAGATGAGATGGCGCCCCGGAACAGCATCATTTCAGTGCCACCCCCCCCCCCCCC